>JAQIXP010002308.1:0-15476 GCA_034700285.1 Proteroiulus fuscus
ATAATAAAATATGACAAGTGCCCCCCCCCCCCCCCAAAAAAAAAAAAAATTTGGGTTGTTCCCCTAAACGTTCAACTCTGGCTACGGGCTTGAGGCCAGGTATAAAAATACAGCAATGACAACAACATTTTCGTTTCTACTTCCATAGATTACTTTCAGATAATTACGCTAAATTAAAGTAATGGCTGTTTTTAATTTGTATAACTTATTTTTAATACTGGTAACCTCGAAAGTGATATGCCGGCCACCTTTTCGTTTGTTCTTAATTTCATGCTAATTGTCGTATAGTGGCACGGGCAAATTCATAACAAAATTTTATTGGGGACAAGGGTGTGATTTAGTAAAAATTAGTCATAATTTAATGGTGTAGTTGGGCCAATATTATTTCTGCCAGAAAATGGGGATGACCACCCCTCCTTTGATCCGCCAGTGCATGTGCCGTAGTAGGCTAGCCCATGGTAGTATGTTGACCCAATTGGCCCAGAGCATATGGGAATATTGAAAATGCATTTCAGAATTAAATGATGATGTTCAGCAGAAAATGCTTTTCAGAATTATGGTGACGAATTGCATGAACTCTGCACCTTTTACTAATGTGGTAAGTGAAAACAGTACTGATGCATGATAAAGTATTGCTTTATGACCAAGATGAGAGGTAGTAATATTGCAGTAAACTGTCCAGTTTGGAATTTTTTATGCGTTCTAAAATTTAAGTCTTTAAATTGCAATCAAATTTCTGCTGAACTGTAGGATTCAAACAGTTTTATGAGACACAACTGCAGTAAAATTGCATTTCAAAAAATAACAAAACATCAAGAAAAACCTTTTATCCTGCAATATTTTTGTTGCAGTATAATTTTCATAAAGCTGTTAGAATTCTACAATCCCACTGCTGTTTTGCTGCATTCAAGAATTGCAATCTGGGGTGCAGTTAACTGCAGTAATTTTTTCACTGGGTAGTCATCACATCCCAAATGCATTTGGGATTCACGCAATTTTAACATTTGTCGTTATTGTTGCAATTTTTGACAAGGATCCATACCGAAAGTGGACAGAGCCCTGCCAGTCCCCCTCCCCCTCCCCCCCCCCCCGTTCATACCTCCTTATAATAACCTGAATCAACTTTTAAATTTTACTCCTTACATTTGCTCAAATCACTTATTATACGGTTTCAGTGGCTCCAATTGACAATCTTTATTGCAAAATATGAATGATCTCATAATTTTAAAAAAGCTGACTGCACAATCACTTTGTTAAATATAGTTCAATAGCTAGCCTATACCTATAAGTTTAATTTCTTTATTTTAAATAGTAAGTCCTGCCTGAACTCTTTAATTGAAAACAATGCATGAGCAATATCACACTATGCCATTTAAAAAAAGCTAATTTCCATTTTAAATTATTTACTTTTAATTTGTTTCTCTTGTTTTTATTTTTTATTTTCAGCTTTTTATTATGTTTGCTTTTGCCAACTTTAATTATTACCGGTGCTATGATCGAAGAGTCTTGTTTTGATACAAGTTGTGCTTTCAAAGGCGACTACCTCAAGGGTTCAGATGAAGACCGTGTAGATTGCACTGCAACTATGGATATTACAAGTTCCAGTATTTCTCGAGCAACTGAACCCCATAAAGCGGTTTACCCAATAGATCCAATAACCCTCGAGGCATCAATTAGTCTCGAAGGGAAGTGCCAAGACTCACATCGTGTTCATTGGCTGTGGATGGGACAAACGGATTTGGGATCCCGGTTGGATTTAAATAGCATTGTACTAACTAATAGTTCGATTCTCCAGCTCCCAGCAAATTTTCTGGCCGTCGGCCTATATGTGTTCATCGCGGAGGCTACATTGATCAATCCAACAGAGTGCATTTCTTTAAAACCTCCCCAAGATTTTCTAAAGGTTTCCGCCAAGGTAGGCTCATGAGGGACAGACCTAAGGGGTTGTTCAAGTATTATGTAGTGGTTTTACTGGGGGAGAATGTATCAAGTCCTGCGTTATGGTGACAGGGGAGGGGTTGCAGCATTGCGTAATTTTTATAATGCAATAAAATGTATAGTTAAAAATATCACGCATAATTAATTTTAAATTTTCAGCCCAATGCTTGAGTGCAGTGACCAATCGTTCCACTTTAAATTACAGAATTTATTTAGTTTTCTATGGTTAAAACTGCAGAAAATTCCTCGTAATATGATACACGAAATTCAGAAAAGTCATGAATCCTGCAGAAGAACTGCATTTCTTCAGGCAAAAATTACAAAAGACTGAGTCTTAAGTCGTATATTAATTCCAGTTTTCCAGTGATTTTCTAAAACTTTTTTTCCCTGTCCAAACTGCAGTTTTTTGACAAATTCAGTACGGATTTGTGTTTCACAGGAAAGTGGATTTCTTGTGGCTTTCAAATTTAATGCTAACATTCTACAGCAATTCTTTATTCTAATTATATAATTACTAGTTGTAACTTTGCTGGTGGACTCGCTTATAGGCAAAAATATACTTTGTAGTTATTACGTGCTACTGGTGGGGTGCACATGCGAACGGATAGAGGGGTTTGGTAGGGGAGTTAAAACGGGGATAACTTGACTTGTGGTGGCCAAGTGTTCCTTGTAATTTTAGTTAAATACAGAATTTCTAATGTCTATTTGATGTAAAACTGCAGAGAATCTAATGTATATGTATGTATAACAAATACTGTAGAGAAACTAGGAAAAAACCGATTATTTTTCTGATGAAAGCTTGCACTTTTTTCCAGTTTTTAAACAGTGGCCCACTTTCTCTTCAGTTTTTGTTTCTTCTATAATTCTTTGGATAGTTTGCAGTTTTTAACTTCCGAAAAAACACATAAAAGGGAGTGAATTGAGTGTTATTTGGTTATGGCATTACCACGAAATTTCATTTGGTTTTTCCATTTTATTTTATCAGTTTATGGTCGAAGTCACACACGCTGACATAGTTGTCATATTGGAAGGTGGCTCTGAAAGAATGGTGCCAGACAGCGGTACTTTTACCCTGCAAGCATCTGGGACTTACGATCCAGAGAGAAAGCTCAACAACAGTGATATGATGTGAGTGTGCTCTTTATCCAATTTTTCACGTGTGCTTGATGCCTGTGTGAAATTGTATCGGTATTCGTCACAATATATCTACACACTCGTTGCTGTTTAGGTTTGCCTATTCGTGCGATGTTTTGTCTTCTTACCTGAAGGAAAGATTCGATTTAACTGCAACCAGTCATAAACCAAAAATAAATGAAAGCACTGATATGAACACCACAACAACTGCTGCAAACACGCGAAATGAGGCTGACACCTGCATGGGGCTTCACAAGCCATTTAAATACACAAGTAAGAGTTAAATAGCGATAATACTTTAATAATGTCTCTTAACTAACTGGGTACTACAAGAAAAAAACAGTATTTCATAGTAAAACCCCAGGAAAAAATAAGTTCCATGTTAATCTACAGAATTTCAGCTTTTTATCTGATTTTAAATAGTGCAGAAAATGTTATTTATTATGAATCAAAAAGTGTAAGAACTCGGCGGATTTTCCAATTTTTCTGGCTTTTTGTAAACTGCTGTTTTTCTACAGTTTTTCTGCACAAGTCCACAGCTTTTTTGAAGCTTTTGTTTAATAATTACATCAGATTTTCTGCAGTTTTAATATTAGGAAAACATAAAAAAATGTTGCTGTTTTATGTTATGAGGAATTTTTTTTTAAAGGGGCGACAGAAATAACTATAGTATTGAAGCTTTTTAAGGGATTATAATTATAACTGCATGCTGTAATTTAGCAATTACAAAGTTTGAAACGTTTTACTATTCAAATGATTATTTGTTTTTTTTCTTGCAGAAAGTTCCTCCCTAACTTTAAAGACTTCCAGTTTCCCTAATGGCAAGGATTATGTTTTTCAAGTGAATGCAATTCCACAGAATGAAAGGAAACGGGCTTGTAAACAACAGATAATACACTTTGTCAATTATAAGCTAAAAGCTTGCGAGATAAGGTGAAATCAACATATCCTATGCTTTCTTTCAAAATGTTTAAATGTTTGGATTAGACATAGCTTTATATGGTTTTACTAGTTGAGCTTAGAAATCAGATGGAAATTTCATAAACATTAGAAACTGTTCAAGTATTACATAACATACTTTACTGTAATTTGGAGGTTTGCCTCTTCCTGTTCGTTACATATTCATATCCCTGAGCATAGACTCTATGAGTTACCATCTCCTCCCCCCCCCCCCATTACCCCCCCTTTTTTAAATTTTTGTATTTAAGATATGCGATTCCAGCAAAGCAATTTCCACAGTATACTCAACATTTTTGCCCTTGAGAAGTCATAAAATTCATCGAAATTGGGAAGTTTGTGCTTCAAAATTCACAACTGTGGAAAACGTGCAAATTAAGAGGAAGATCACTTTAAAAAAATTTACTAATGGACAGTATAGTTAAGGACAAAACATGATTACTTCAAAATTGCACAACCATGTTCTGTCCAAGTGTTTAATAAAAAATATAAATCTAAATACACAAAAGGAAGCTTTTTGTAGAACTGTAAAGACAATGCATTGCTTTTAATCTTGCATTCAAATATGATTTGGCTCCTCCCGAGTCCTCCGATTAACTTAAATTAATATAGAACAATCAAACTTAAAGGTGTGCACTTCCATTAATATTGCATGAGGTATTTCTTAATGGGCAGGTGCTATTTAATTACATTTTTCAGGGTATCTGGCAATCTAGAAAACCTGGAAATGTCAGGGAAAATAGTAGTGTCTGGAAATGTCAGGGAAATTTAATCTGTGTCTAGAAAATCTAAATAATATGGAAAATTAGACACTATTGGTAATTTTGTAGCCCACTTTTAGGGTTTTTGAGCAAAAAAGTCACCTGCGGCGCCATTTTCTGTCATTTTTTTTTGCAGTTATGTACAAAAGCCTTTAGATTTTCGCCTGAAGGCAATTAATAATAATTTTGGGTAAAAAAAAAAATAAGATTTGCGGGTGTGGCCCAGGGTAGTTGTCAAATATTTCATTTTTAATTGCATGTGTCAGTAAAAATGAGTTAAATATCACTTTCGTTTGGTCTGGAAATTTATGAAAATATGTCTGGAAAACCTGGAAATGTCAGGGAAATTTATTACTGGATTTGGCCAGACACCCTGATTTTTTTTGTTGCTCAATTAAAATTTTTTAAACTTTTTTTATTAATTAACTAATCAGAACATGGTTGTGAAATTTTGGGAATTTTGCATGTTTTACTATAATTTCTGCTGATAAAAATTGTTTAACTGCAGTTTTTCCATAGTTTTTTGCTCTTTTTTGCAATTTAAGCATCATAATTCTGTGTGATTTTTTTTAGCATAACGTACGTAACAAAAATAATGCCCCAATTATTACATAATTTTGTTAGCATTATGCATCAGTAAAAAAAAGAACATTGAAACCCTCCCCCCTTCTTCCCAACCATTATAGCACTTTTGTAACAGCCCCTTATATTCCAGCATAAATTTATAACAAGCCAACTTAATGTGTTTTTTTATTTTTATTTAGTTGTGTATATAACTGCGATCCAACGGTAAACACATACGATGAAATAAGGTTGAATGCGGCATGTGTGGAAAGTGATCCGAACGAGAAAATGCAATGGAGGATCGAAGCCATAAATGATCATCACATAAGCAAACCCATTTCGATAATCTGGAAATGTGATACGGACAATGATCAAGCCCATCCAAAACTCGTCATTCATCCGGGCGTGTTAAATCCATTTGATGGAACTGATGTCAGATTCTCCATTTACTGTAATTAGATCAATGTTCTCTTCTCCTCCAGTTTCAATTAAAATAAAAATTCGGAAATATATATATTGTAGGCTACTAACCATATTTTCTTTGATTTAACAGATGATGGCAAGCTGATGGTGTCCAAAGTCATTCCAGTGGTGAGCACTCACCTAGGAAATTGCAAGGTGATGCCAGACGAAGGCTGGGAATTGGTTACAGAGTTTCGATTGAATTGTAGCTTTGCTAAGAATGCTGTGTCTCCAAATGCACATTTCGAATATCGTCAGGAGGTAAAAAGTGATGTAGCAAAAGTAAAGTCAAATGGTGAGCACCGAATTAACTTAATTAGATTAGAAATATATTTTTGTGAGCTATGGGTATAGAATAAAATAATGGTAAGAATAAAACGAAATTAAATTTTATTGAACCGTTAATTGGTCCATTATTATATCTATTGTTTTAGGCCTAAGTTTAAATTAACTTTTCTTTTGTTTAGGCCATAAGCTCATTGTAACGTTTTCCGTATTTCTTTTCAAATGTGAAATCTTTTCCGTGATCAAGTTTCCCTTATTACGATCATGATTTGGAAGTCAAGATTTTGGCAAAATCTTGATTTCTAAAATAGCGCGATTCTATAAAATATTTTATTTCAGCAAAATCAGGATTTTTGAGCCAAATAAGCTATATTAAATTTTGTAGATAATCTAGTCTTTTTTTCCGAATAATGCCCTTCCTCTTGTTTGTCAGGTTGTGTCTAGCATAAAATTATATTTTTCAGATATAATATTAGACTATTCCGTACCTGTATCGGCAGTAAAAGTTAGATTGCTAGCCGGCAATGCTAAGATGAATTATAGAACAAAAATCTGGGTGTCCATAATCGAATCATCGGGTTTCAACTCCAGTATTCCCATCGATCTTGTGGTACGTTTATCCAGCAATTCAAAAATACATTAAACATGTTTTATTTAGTTAAGATTCTAGCGTTAACTTTTAGGTTCGTCCACTGTGCACTGAACATGAATGCAAATTGCTTAGGCTGGAATGCCTATCAAAATTGACAACTGCTGGATTAAATGGAAATTACCTGTCGTCTTCATTGAGATTGGGCCGACATCGACGTGAGTGCAAAATCTGTTATTCTGTATTTGTTTTGCCTGAATTTCTGCTCAGTGTAAATATTAATTAGCACTAACTGTTCAACATTTGTTGTCATTTTCATATTTAATGGGACCCAAAATATTGGTGATACCAATGCTCAAAATTTCCAAATTATTGAGGATATCTTGATTGCAGGGAAATTAATTAAATGTATTTTTAAGTAAAATTCCTGCATCAGAGTGTCATTTTTGTTTAGATGTCGTTGGAACTGCTCACGTTATTGCACACATGCTTAATAGATTAAGAATTGAGAAAAGACCAATTGATCTACTTGCCAAGGTATTATTACTACTATGGTCACCTTCAAAAATTTATAAGAAAATACTATTAATTTATTGGTTGAAACAATATTTAGGCAAGATTAAAGTTGCTACAAGCTGCCAATGGTTCCAATCTTTTTACGGAATCATCCATCAGACAGATCGTCAATTTTGTCGGTACCATATTTCATGGAAAATATGCTGGGGAAATACTTGAGGAAACTAGGGTAAATATCAAAATGATTTCAACATTTTTGTATAATTTAATTTAATAGAATTTCTAGCTGCATGGATTTTCATAACTGCATGCAAATGTCCAAATAATGTTTTTTTAAAAATTACGAACAAAAATCTTCCAAGTGGTAGACAAATCAAGGCATTACAAGTTTTATATGATTACTAGCTGCTATATAAATTTCTTTTTGTCAACTTTTGGATTAGATCACAGCCCTGGATATCCTAAATAAAAGCATTGCTACCACAGAAAGAATTTCTCCAAATTTGGCTGAAATTCCAACTAAGCAACTAATAACGTATGGCAAACTACTAATGACATATGACCATAATTATCAAAGGCTAATTAAATTTTATGTTTGAGCAAGCATAGCAATGTATGCCTACATTCAATCAGTTATACTTTATATTGTGGCATGATGGCCAAAAAAGGAAATCGGCTGGCTTTATAATATTAATCGTCAATATTATGGCAATATGTTATGCATGATATTATTATTATATGGAGTCTTGGTAGATTTGCTCTTTCATTAATTTCTATACCCTATGCAAAAATAAATATCTGTATATTTTTTGTTCTGTCTATGCAGCAAAATAGTCGCTACACTGAGTGATGTTTTCATAAGTTATCCTAATGGACAGATTAAGCCACTTGCTAAGAGGGTAAGTGTTTACAATATCAGTATGAATAGTTTTAGGATGTCTAAAAAATCAAAATACATGTATGGCCTTTGCTTGTATTTGCTCATCCCAGAATTACTGTGCTTTTGTTTGAAAGTACTGTCAGCAGTCTTAATGTCAATTAAAAAATATTTCCATGAATCTCGTCTGAAAGTTTGACTATTTGCATTTATCTGTGTAGATGTCGGAACCAATGCTGCAGTTCGAAGAAAGCTTGCACACGGCCACCCATATTTTATTGAATCGAAGCCATATTAATGGGGAAATAAATAAAATCGACACCGACTATTTTAATTTATTGGTGCAGCTCACCGATTCGAATCATTTGAGGAATAAGACATTTGGCTATGCACCTGGCAAGCAAGAAATGGAGCAATTAGCATATTTTAGAGTCCATGGTAACAAAAGTAAGCATGATGAGCTTGCCGGAAAAAACATTTCAGTGGAGGTAACTAAATGGCATCATTTATTTATTATAGTATTTTTAAAATATCAGAAAATATAGAGAAGCGTTTGGTTATTGTTTCTTTGGAAATAGTAAATGTTTGGTTTTATTGTTTTATTCATCTACTTGGGGGAAAGGGGGGGGATGAAGGGGAAAACCAAAATTAGTATATTGATGCCCTTTTCCCCTAATGTTTCTCACAAGGTTTCACTACAGTATAGTTTCTAGAATTTTTAAGTCTGAATCTCTTTTAGTAAATATAAAATCAAATTTTTCTACATTAAAGTGGTAATGGGATTTTGCTTTCCTGTATTCTCATTCCAAAATTAAAATTGCTAAAGAAAATTAATCATTTCTTTTTTCTTTGTACTTTTTAGTTTATTCAATTTAAGAGAAATCCAATGAATGTGGACAACTCAACAAATGGACGGCACATTCTTCCTGCATTTTTGTTTATTCGCGACAAAGATTCCGGTCGGTTGATAACGAATGAACTGGGTCTAATAGATTTTTATTTACCCATCCATAGTAAGCAATGAGGCTATTGGTATTTCTTCATATATTCGATCGAATTGGGATTAAATTATATCATTGGCCGCATCGCAATTCATCGTTTTAGATGGCAGAATCAACTCAACGCGATATAAAGGGATGTTCGTGGATAAGGAAGATTTGACTGAGGATTTGGACATCGCTGTCCATCGCGTCAATCTGCCGCAATCACAAAAAAAACTGCTTGTTATGCTCTCCGTTTCATTTGTGTCATCTCAATTATCTCTGCAGGTGAGATTTGGAATAAATTTTGTGAAAATGCATGAATCACTTAAATGTTGCTGCAAAATGCTTTTATATACATGTACAATCAAAACCCAAGAGCAGCTTAAAATGAGTCACCCACTTAATGCACCCACTATTGGTAAATCAGCAGCCATTTGTGTCTGCAACGTCGTCGCGTTTATACTGCTTTTAGGCTTTGGGTGTCAAATTTGAAACTCACTTTTATTTTGGAACTGTCCGTTTTGGAATATTAGACGATAATTAAGAATTCTGAGCCAGTCATGGAAGACTTTACGAGCGGTACAACCAACGTTTTATCAGCTGACAATCCAAATACAATAAGGAGGGAAGATGTCGAATTTTCTGAAGTAGTACCTTCACGAAAGAAAAATCCATTGTTTGTAGGGCTAATACCCACAAAAATGACCTCACGGAAAGTGATTAAAGGTGACGTTGCATCTGCAGCCGAGTGAATGCTTTTTACAAGTCCGTTATTTTTAATACTAAACACACCAACTTAATCAATTCACAGACTTTTCTGGCTCCGGTGTGAGACCATTCTTCCTGTATTCGCCAGATCTGTACTTAACTGAGTGTTTGCATTGGGATGCAAACAAGAATGCATGGTCTAGCGATGATTGTCAGGTACTATATTGAAAGATATTTTGAAAATTGAGATCGTTTCAGAGTATCTTTCATTTACTTATATTAAATTTTGCTTTAAAATTGTGAAGGTCGTGAGAAATGGATCCACCAGCCCTAGTATGCTTCATTGTCGCTGTTCCTCTTTGTCAAGATTCTCGGGACGATCGAAGAGGTTGCAGGACAGCGGGCAACAGCTGGACCGTTTTGACTTTTACCTTAATGTCCCTGCAAACGCCTTCATAATCATGTTCCTATTGGTGCTGCTGATTGTCTTAATTGTGCTCTTTGTCTTTGCCATGTTGGCAGATGCTTGGTTTAAATACAAAGTAAGAATTTTTAGTTTTTTGTGGCAAGTAGTGGACTTACAAATTTGGATTTTTAATTTTCTTTGATTTAGTTTGGTGTCACTGTCGTAGAAGACAACGACCCCAAATTCTCGTACGGTTACCTGATTTCTGTAACTACCGGCAATCAGATCGGTTCTGGGACTTCTTCCCTAGTGGCCATTCAGCTGCACGGTGACGTCGGAGATAGCGAAATCCACGCTCTGATGGACAGAAAGCGGTTGCTCCTGAGGTCGGGTACAACCGATCACTTTTTGATCACCACGCAAGCTCCCATTGGAAATCTAAGTACAATGACGCTCATTCGCAAAGCCATGACACCTGACTCATCCTGGTTGGCAAATATACACATTCTTCATGTGTAAAGAGAGTGTTCATATATTATGTAACACATTTTTGTGCTTTTAGAGGTTCCCTAGTTAACCCAAAACTTTAAACCCAACTTTGAATTTCTTTTTTTTCTTGGGCGCCGATTCTGATTTTACAGAATCGACAATTTCGAATTTGTGCATATTATTTGTATTACTAGCTAGACTATCATTGCTGAAATTGCCAATTCTGTAATACTAGAATCGGTGCAATTTTTTAATTAGCCCTGCCGAGAATTGTTTCAAATTTAGCTGTTGCTTTATTCGCATGAAAATTCCACAAATTGCTTTAACGGTGATTAATCTATGCTGTTAATTGCTTGTAGAATTTCTATTAGATAATACTGCATCAGTTAAGAGCACAATCTTTCATAACAATTAAAACTTTAAAATAAAAATAACAATTTCTGACTTTTGATTCGGTTCTTCTTAACTTGAAGAGAATGCTACCACTTCCTTTGCTTAAGCAAATATTCAATTGGGGGTTATATGGCAAAATCACTAGATACCATTTTAACTAACTCAAAAAGATAGAGAATTTTGGGCTCTTATCATGAAACTTTTAAAACCTAATCTTTCTTCAAATAGAGTTTATTATCAACTGTCATTGAAGATGATTTGTTCATTGCAATTGAGCTGCAAACAAATTAACAAGTACAGATTATTTTCTCCATGAGGCAAATTGCTGCAAATCTTGCTTGAAAATTTTGGACAGATATGAAAATTAAGTATTAGGATGTGCTGATATCACCTCCTCACCTCGATCAAGTAATGGCACCATAAATTATGAAACCCCCTAACCCCTAAACTGTGTTAACATAATATTTGAATGTTCCCTAATGTTCCCTAGCATAATTACTATGTAATGCTAGCATATTTTTTCTAAACTTCTGTGTCATTATTGAAGGTTCTTGACCCGCATTGTAGTGTCTGACTTGATAGGCAGCAATGTGTGGGAATATTATGTGAACAAACGCTTGAAATTGGAATCAACGGATCCTACCCACATTGATTTGGATGGCAACATTGTTCCCGAAAATGAGCAGGACAAAATCATTCCTTTAAAAGAAAAGATAATAAGACGTTTTGGTGATGAGTATATTTGGAGTAGCTTCTTTTATAGGTATATATATTAAATGCCTCAAGACTGAGACATTGTTAAATTTAACAGCCTATTCATACAATCATGATTTTATGATTTACAATACTTTGGTCTCCATAGGTCTCCTTCCAGCCAATTCTCCTGCACTCAGCGCATTCTTTGCATGATCTTCCTCATATTGATGGATTTTATGATTAACCTTGTCATGCGTGGTTTACCCGAACATACCCCCGTGCAGCATAT
This sequence comes from Proteroiulus fuscus, assembly GCA_034700285.1. Taxonomy (NCBI): domain Eukaryota; kingdom Metazoa; phylum Arthropoda; class Diplopoda; order Julida; family Blaniulidae; genus Proteroiulus; species Proteroiulus fuscus. Next base: position 12,048 of record JAQIXP010002308.1, read on the forward strand.
TGGGGTGTACGGCTTCAAGATAATCATGGAAGACATAATCCTGGGACTGATCACAGCTGGTATTCTGTTGGCTCTAACCATTTTATGCGTTTTGATTCTAAAGTTAGTATATCAATGCTTTCAAAATAAGCTTTTGTCTTGCTCGCTTTCATAATAGGTTATTTCCGCTAATAATTAAATAAAAGATGGTCGATCAATGCATATAGCCTGTCTCGTCAGAAAGGCGGACTAGCGCTTGAGACATGACTGCAATTAAACACTCCAAATAATTTACATTTAAATAATTGTAGGGTCATCCTACTCAGGAGAAAAATGATTGAAATGCTAAATAAATTATATTTAAGATTAAATTAAACAAACTATTTATAATTTCCATAATTATAGTTATGATTATAGTTTATTAATTCAAAAATTTTAGTTCTACAATTCTACAACTCTGTTTGAGTTGTAAAAGAAATCCCCACAGCAGTATTGTTGTTTATTTGCATTGCGCATAAATTGAAATAATTTTAAGCATTTTTAATACAATTTCAAGATGTGCACTTATTGTGTTCACTTTTAGTGAATGAATAGTGCATGGAGATATTGTGGTAATTTTTCTGGTGGGTGCCCTCTGTTTAATAGCTAAATCGACATCTTATTTATTCACATGGTTGGATTTACCGGGGGGGGTTCGACCCCCCTAATTAGATTCGTAACACCCCTAGCTATCTGCAGAAAAGACCCCCTAGGGGGGTCGACATTGGAGCACTCTCAACCCCCCTCCTAAAAGTTAGTGTAGAAAGTCAATGAAATTGTTGAACTCATACTAAAGAAATGGTAAAATAGGCACTTTTAGTGATTTTTAGCCCATTTTTGAGTATTTCTGAGTAAAAAAAAATCGCATGCGGCGCCATTTTGAGTCAATTTTTACAATTATGTACAAAAACCTAATTTTCACCTATGGCCAAAAATTTAGGAACATTTTTTTGGTCAGGCTCCCTTCCCTCCCCCCCCCCCCCAAAAAAAAAAATAGATTTCTGGGTAGGGGCCTATGGCACTGCCTGCAATGTCCAACCCCCCTAGTTCAAAATGCCAAAATCGAACCCTGTTTATTCATTAAACATACTATATTTGCAACAGTACTTTCAGAGGGTAAAGACAAAAGACTGCTCACTGTTGACAAAAATAAGAGGGCAGTTCTTGAAGGTTTTTTTTAATGCTCAATTGATATATAGAAAAGCGGACTAACCTAAACCAAAAAGAATGTTAATTTTGCCGTTCTCGTGAATATTCGAATGACTTCAAAATAACATATTTTAATTATTTTCAGATCTTTCTTTCTGAATATAACTTGGAGAGTGTACTTTGACTTGAAAAAAGGTTGGAATAAGTACTCTAGAGATTCGGTAAAAAGCGAGCATTCCCGGGACGATAAAGGAAGTGGGTTGCACAAACCAACGGAGAAGGGAGAGGACGAAAGTAGTTTACCCGCCACACAATTTTTTGTCACCATCGATCAGGCTAAGGTGTACGAGCTAGAATTGCAACCGATCGCTGCCGCAAAAGAGGAAACGTTAGCTGCTAAGGTGGAGGAACAGCCCGCTCCAGAGCCCAAGGAACTGGATATTTCAGATGAGTCTTCCAATGGAGATCCGGAAAATAGTCATAGGAAATGTCCATGGTTCTGTTATGGCCGCAACGTGATTTGGATCGTGTTTGCCCTGCTGATTGTTGTTCTGTTCATCTTACTCTACGTCTTCGGACACTGGTACAGTGAAACGCAAACCAAGTTGTGGATATTTTCATCTTTGATCGGACTAATCGTTTGTGCTTTACTCCTGCATCCCATTTTCATTGTTATCATTGCAGTAGTATTACCATTGAAGTATAATAGGGTAAGTAGACTTTTTTAAATTTACTTAATTTTATAGAAAACTTGCTTTAGATTTACTATTCAAAAAAGATATCGCTCGCCCCTGAAAAAAGTCTTGGGTTAATATTATTTGTAAATTTAAACGGGGAATAAAACAAAACAGATGTCACAAATCAGTTATTTTCTGGGGCTGCAGAGAGTAAATATTGGTTATTTCTAGGTCAAAGGCAGGATAGGACATGGTCAGTTTTTGTATGTTGCTTGCTTGTATTAGTAATTCTTTTTTTTATCCTGATTATTCTTTAAAGGACAAGCTTAAAATACGTAGCAAGGGACTAAGCAATATTTTTGATGAAAGGAATGCAAAGATCCATGAAGAGGGCACTTTGGAAGAATATCAGCAGTACTTATGCATTATAAGACAACAACGCCCTATCTATGGAAGTAATCAAAAAGACAAGAACAAGGATAAAAAAGTATAATCTTAAAAAAACACCTAATTTTTCCCTTTAAATGGTGCATTATCAAGACTTTGACGCGAGCTGTATTTATGTGTTTTAACTGTTTAATTCCACTTTTTTGGATACGTTCTTTGCAAGCTTTTTTTAAAAGCATTTTTTTTTAAAATAAAAACCGCGCTTTCACTTCCTTTCAAAACGTTCAATTATATTTGTGCAAAATGTTTCAAAAAGGATTTTACAACTTTGTAACTGTATATAAATGTATTCAGACGACTTCTATAATTGTTTTAGGTGTCGTTTTGTAGCAAAATACATAAAGTTTGACACACTTACTGTTAGTGCAGTAGTACCGAAGGTCATTACAGTAGGCACCAGTGATTGGCATTTCAAAATCGCTACCTTCACAGGCGCAGAGCGTGCTTGCTGTGAGTTTTTATTTTAAAAAACAAAATCAGCGACAGTGGTTCAACAGAATTTCTTACTCCGGGGATCCCCGTAGTAGACCTACAATTTACTCTAGGCATCCGAATTTTGTAGAGACTGGGTGTTCCGTCTGTCATGACTAATCCCAAGGACATCCACAAGTTCCAGCGAATTTGAAAAGAAATTGACTTCAATTGAAATGTCTGCCATACGACAAATAACAGTCACATTGAACATTGACTGTTTAAAATTTGATGTGTTTTTGCTAAAAAAAAATACATATTCAATAGATTTTTTAGGAATACCTAATCGCAAGATACAATTTTCATCTTGAAAAGTTTAAATATTTTGGGGGGTTTTTTAGTTTGAAACATTCACTTTTAATTTAATTTTGGATGCCCGATATATCTACATTTTATCATTTTGTTATTTTTGTATGTGGTTTTGACGTGGGAGTATCCTCCTGATTGTGGGATAACCCCTTGGGAAGCCAGTTTCGTTTTGCAGAATATTTCTGTAGAATTTTTGAATTTTTAAAGTTTTTGTATTGATTTTCTGTTTAGTTTTTTTTCTGAGTTTTTGTATGTGAAGTTTTTGTTGTGTGTTTTGTGGAATTTTTTTCTATTTTTTATTTTGATTATATTTAATTTGTTTTTTATTTATTTATTTATTTTTTATTTATTTATTTTT
>JAQIXP010002309.1:0-15473 GCA_034700285.1 Proteroiulus fuscus
GGCCTGTTGTGGCCCATTAATTATCCTTTTCATTTTTTTTTGAATAAATTATTATTATTATTATTATTATTATTATTGTTATTTCTGTAATTCTATGAATTCTGGAAGGTCTTTAAATGTAATTAACTAACTAGGCGTTCAAAAATATAGTATAAATAATAAATTTATTGTTATTTAATTTAATCATGGTTTACTTTATTACATACACTGAAAGCAGCTGCAATAACTCTTGCTAGGCTTAGTTTTTAAGTTAAAATAGTGTTTTCCCCTAATTTTTTCATGAAAAGATGAGTCCCCTCCCTCCCCAGGTTAGAGGGATAACAAATTTGTTACGAAGTACTATGAGAGGGTAAGAGATAAACAATTTTAAAATGGTTTTACATAATATGTCGTTGTCCCCTTAGAATACTTTTATTACATATTTTTTTGGATAATTCTGAAAATGGGTTGTGCATGCTAGCATTAAATATTCTCTAAAAAGGAAAATATCCATCCATACAGAATGTTTTAGGTCATTTTTGTTCCTAAGACTGCTGCAAAAGAAATGACTGCTGTTGGAAAATAAATAAGAAACAAGATGGCGTCATACATTCTATCAAAGGTCAGTCTATATTTTGAAGAAGTAAGGCTTGTGAAAGAGTTGCCTTGAAGATGTTTGTGCTAAAGCTAGCACTTATCTAAAAATATTACTGGAAAATCTAGCTTCCAGCACCTTAAGCTAGCAGGCTGTTGTAAATTTACGAGCTAAACAAAGTTTGTTATTAGTAGAGTCATTTTTTCTAGCAAAATGGCGGAATGTTTCCATTTCTAAACAAGCTTAGAAAAGCTATAATTTTTCCTCAAGTGCGGAGTTAAAAGAGCTCGTAAGCATCTTGACGCAAAACTTGCTGATTTAATGATGGATATATATTTGAGGCGATCGTAAATTGATATAATGAGGTACATCCTTAGCTTTTTTGAAGAGAAAAATTTAAGTTGACAGTCGGCTGTTTGTACCGGCTACTACCAGTTCATTAACCGTTCCCAAAAAAAAGGGTACAAAAATGCACCCTAACCTTACTAGGCCTATTTATGTAGCAAGAACTCGAATAATTAAAGCCAAAAAGATGGTATATAACAAATGCATACACTTCATTAATGTAGTTCTATAAATAACCAACCACATGCATGGCAAAGTTTCAATCAGGTTTTTTAAAATATTTCATGGATTCACAATAACTGTCCAAATTGCTGTATAGAAGTCTATGGTTATGGCAAGCTCACTGGAGGATCGTGATTCAACTATTTCCTTCAAGTTTTTTTACTACAAACATGTGATCTTATCTGCACGTTAAATTCAAAACATGTACTTGGTATCACATCACTCAACTGTTAATGCATCTTGAATGATATTATCTGCAGCGAATGCATTCAATCAGCTTGTCAAAGGTCATACCTCAGCATCAGTCTTCCTATCAATGGCAATTTTATGTAAATCATCTTGCTCATGACAAGTTAAATTGTAATAAAATCCACTAGATGGTATATGTTAGTACACAGAAGAAGAAATACAACTTTGCATGCATGGTATTCACTGATATCGTCGAATTTCAAATGTTATACTACAGTATAATAAAAAAGAAAGGTTTTTTTCCTTAATGCAAAAATGGTTTTAATCCAAGGAACCTCAAATAAAGCCTCTAGGAGCTTTATGGTTTCAGTAAAAAAGTTCAGGATTTTCACATCACATATGTTTGCCAAAAGTCCATGGATGCATTTTGAATTTTTTTCTATTTAAAATTGATGGATATTAGCTGTTCTAAGAGGATAACGTCCTCAAAAAATGTTTGGGTGGCCAAATAGATGTTCCCAATTCGGTTTCTAATTCTGTAAACTTTGTTTTACAAAAAATATTATTCTCATTCCAAGTTGCAAACTTGCCAACTAAGAATAGCCAAAGAGTAATTGCATAGCGGGGGAGGAGATACTGTATATCTTGTACTTTATGTTAAAAACTGAAGTGTTTATACACCTGAAAGATTACAAAATATGACAAGCATATGACTGTTTCTTAATACACCAGCTATATTTAACTGTCTCGGTGTAATGTGAGAAGAATAACTGAGAACTTAATGCTAGAAAGCTGTGGTATAAGCCTATACCAGTTTACAACTTTTTTCAGTGTAAAGTTTCAAAATACAGATTAAATATTTTAAACTGGAACTATATCTTGCATGCTGCTTGCAAAATGGTGTAAGCCACTTGCACCACACACGTATTTCTAAGAATTTGAAGCTTGCAAAAACGCATAAACCTATATAGAAATATATATCTGCAATGTTGGCCATCATTTCCTTTTCCAAGCCATAAGCCATAATTCGTTTCTTACATTTCACTTTTAGTTGACAATCACGGGAAGAAAGCAAAAGCGCTAGTAACACAATCGATATTATTTTTGGGAAGTAAAAATCCAAATAGACAGCTGTCAGACATCGTTTGTCGTACTAAATTTTAAAATTTAGGCCTATGAATGTCAGTTAATTGTGGCAGCTGTCGTCTGGCTTCAGAGAACGAAATTTACAGAAAGGGTATAATGGGTGCCGCATTTATTGAGAATTCCATTTTCATCTTTATAAATGCCTGCGCAGCATCCCATGATTTACTAGTATGTTCAGCTAGACTTTCCGCAAAGTAAGCTATAATGCTATTCCATAAAACCAAAACAATTTTTTTTCACTCAAAATTCCTCGAAACATCAGATTCAATATACCGTTAGGCACAAAATAGAGCGAATTGATATACCAAACCATATATTTAGATGTTTAGATATTTTCTAAAACCAATCCGCATATGTCACGAGGAAAATGAACTTTGTCATCATTGTTTAATAATTATTTTATTTGAGGAAAATGCCAGGCAAACTGATGACTATATATAGTGTAGAGGATTTTCCAACAAATTTGGCCATGTGCCACATTTGTTTGTTTTTAATGAGGCAAACCATATAATATAAATAAATGTAAATGGAGCACCACAGCAGGTGGATGCATTCATATTTTGTCCATGAATTCTATATAGGCCTACATACATCTTTCGCATATTCCACCATTTCTCAAATAATTCCTGACTGTTTCGTGCATGTTTTGAGTTCATCTGCATTAGAGGTTATAAAAAAATTTGATATTAAACGGGTATTATGTTAGTACTCTCCAACAGACTGTCCCCAACCCAGCACCTCCTCTGCTCAGAGTGCATTTTTATATTGAATATTATCCAATTAAAAGTGCACTTTATATTGCAGCTTTTGAATTGACATCAACAGCTTCTGTAATTTCATTTTCTGTTGAAATTGGTGTGGACTTGAGCAGTAAAGCGAGACTTCATTAATAGGAAGGCTGTTGAACGTAGGCCTATACATGTATACATACTTATGTCAATGCAAGTGAATAATGACATTATGTCGCTTCACTGAAATGGTTACACTGTGTACGTGGCCTATATATGTATGGCATAAGGGGATATATATTTATATGTTATGTTCCATCTTTCTTTCGGATTTGGTATGGCCATGCCTCATGAGTTTTGACATGCGTACATGCAATACTGTAATTCATCCAGAAACACTTTCCTAAAATACTTCCACACATTATACCTTACAAGAAACGTTCGTAATACTGACTGATAGCTGCAATTCTTGCTAAAGTGCTGTTCATAATAAAATATGTTATTATTCTCCTCTAATAAAAAGTAAGCTAGAATGGGAATCAGATTGACAAGAAGGCAAATACTTTTTTATATCTTTTGAGCACACCCTTTCAGATTTGTAGGCATGCGTAAGATATCATGTAAAAATAGTTTCCTCTATAGAAAAAACATTTTTCTTCAACTCTTGGTTAAAAAAGGCAATAAACCGTTATGTGCACATTGGGAAATAGTAAATAAAAAGCATGCTGCCTTTCGTTTCTGTGAGACACTGTGAACCGTGCTGAAGAATGCAAGGCTGCAAACAAAGTTAACTTTCTCGTTTTTGGCAATACAGTGCTTGAAATGTTTATATAATCCATGCACGAATTTTATTTTTAGGTCAGATATCCATGATGTTTCCTTATTGGGAGTGAATGGCACTGCCGCTTATATTATATGTGCTTCCTATACAAATATTGAAGGTCGTCGAAAATTGAAAACTAAAAAATACTGTAGGCCAAAATGCCTTGGCAATTTTAAAAACGGTTACATTTTGCATAAAAATAAGCCATGCATGCAGAATCGTTACCATATGAGCATATGTGAAGGAAGAAACCCTTTACGCTTTTTATGATAATGTCATATTATAGTAAACATGTTTTTGGAATGCTCAAAAATGGGCATTTTAAAAATATTCAATTCAATTTAACTTAGTTCTTACAACCAACAGCCCTCTCTATGACATCATGTGGTGATACCATATATATAGCCTTCCTCCATAAGCTGATATTTTCATCATTATTTTAAGTTTTTTATTAAAAATATTTTCTTTGAATTAGGGTTATTTACAACAGAAACTGCGATTTGAGTTGAGTGTATTCTGTTTGCTCTTTGACAAAAAATAAAACTTGGTAAATTACCAGAATTAGGACCACTGGAGTCATATATAGATGTTGTTCTGTCCAAACTTATATGGAGTGACATATATTTTTCAAGTCTTATAAAAAAATGCAGCTACGCAAGTCTTAATCATGAAATTCATAAGAGGTCATGATCTCTTCACGTTTTATTTGCTTCTAGTTTATTTATTGAGGGCGTTTCCTTTTTGTGACAGCATTTACCTGCATGCCTTTTCAGGCTTGCCAAAGAACATTTATCAGACGAGTATCAGACATTTCATGTAACTTATACCAAAATTAATTTCCTATTTTTTTGCCCTTGGGGGTAAACATGTATTCTTAAGGGTTTGTGTGCCATAGGCAGGAAGTATTTTTCATTACATGCAGGCCAGTTGACTTTTTTTTTCAAATGACCCCACCTACACAGACGATAACGTTTTTCACTTTGTCACTGCCCTAGAGAAAGTGTCAGGGCAATATCACCAATTCACCATGATATTCTAATCTGGCCCAACAGAATCCTACTGATATCAATGGAAAATCACACTGATGCAACTACAAAATCATACTGATATCTACTGGATGTCAGACTGTCAGTATGAATTTTTAGTTGATATAAAGGCAATGTTCATTGCAAAATGATTCGTTTAGCATTTCCTAGGTTAGTTGACGCTCATATGACATTGCTAACACTCTTAGGGCCAATTGTACCAACTACAGTTAAGTCTTAACCCTGGGTTATTTTGATCATGTGACCGATTTGGGCCAATGAGAATTCAGGAAAGTAGAGAAAACCTAAGCTTAACAGTGGGTTAAAGTTAACCCTTGTTGGTACAATTGGGCCTTAGTGCTCACATCAGACTTACATGTATTGGAAACAACTGTACAGTATTTAGGCCTATAAAATGCAGCTATCTCGAGTATAATCGAAGTAGTTAAAAAAGCATGCATGGTTAAAAATGAGTCATGTAATTAAAGATCAACATCTCGGACTCCCCAATGAGAAATTCCCATCATTTTATTTTGCATCAGTAAGTTTTGAATGGCAAACAGTAAACATACCAACTCCCGCACAAGGCTAACCTAAAAATCAATAAGACTATCGATTTTCACAAGCAGAATTGCATGCACGTGATCGAGCAATGCATGCAGGAATAAGTAATTATGCTTTTATAGCACGGTGATTGCAATTCTCTTTAGCCAATACATGCAAATATTAATCAGTTTATAAGCACATTTTAATTAAGCATATACTGTAACTATTCTGCAACCATATTTAATTAATGTTCCCCAGGTTCAATCTTCCGCTATAACAACTCTTCCAGTTTCAACTATAACACAATTTCTAGTTACACAAGCCCATCTTTTATTAAGCATCAGAAAAACATCTTTAGCCGTTAACAACAATGCTTGGCTGCATTTTCGTAATTAAACCACCTAGGCTTTTGGGTCCTGCTATGTTTTATTTATGTTGGTCTTATAAGATTACACATAAAATTTTTTAAGAATATCTAATCATGCATGGGTTAAATGACACCTGAAGCTGTTTATGTTTTATATATGCCATTTTAAATTATTCTATCAAACCAATTTGACTAGCCTAGTATTTGTATCTCTTACTAGAAGCACACCCATCTTTAGCAATAATTTTAAATAATATAATTATTATGCTCTTTAAAATAAAATAAAATGTAATCTTTGCTGTGTAATGTCAAAAAATGGAGTGTTTTTTGTTTATATATCTTCAGTAAATGCAACAGTATACCGGTATGGCACATCATTAGCGCTCACACAAAATGGACAAAATTCACAGTGCTGAATAGAAAAAAATGGCATGTCCCTCATTGTTTCCACATTTGTGTGTGTGCAATCAATATGTTTAGTTTACGGATGTAGGCTACAATGCCACAAAAAGTTATTTTTAAAAAAAATGGGCTCCATTCCAAATGCATTTTAAACGTTTTACTATATCTATCAGCAGAAAGTAGCATAAATTTAAGACTTAACTACAGCTATACAGTTTATACACAAATTTGTAGAGGTCATTGTGTGTGATTTATTAGTAAGTAAATCTAATTGTGGCAATTGGCATGGTTTTTTTAGAAACAACAAAAAAATACAAAAAAAGTATATTGTACATGTAGCACTTTACGCCTATTTACACGGCACTCAGAAAAAACAAAATGGCAAAAAAAAACCACCAAAACATTTGTTAATGTGTCCTCGTATTTGGGGAATTTAACTCAAGGATTGCAGGAAAAGGGTTCTCTGAGGTATTTAACTAAACTGCTTAACTGCGACAATCTAGGACAAAGAAAGCCTATATTTGAGAGATTTATGTTGGGCGGTCTAAAATACAGTACCATATTTGTATTTTTTTGCATGCAAACTATATGATTCCACGTTTCCCGATCTGGAAGTAATCTTTCAAGAATATTTTTTTCCCATTTTTTACAACTGGAGTAAATATTATGAAAACGAAAATGCGTAATTATTACAAGCGACTATTATTTATTAGACAAACTGAGCAATGACTTTTTAAGATTCTAGTGAACGTACGTATGCAAAATAGGAGGCAATTATGTATGCTTGATTTATCACGCTTGGAGCGATGATTGCTTCCAAAACAGCGAGTTCTTTTTATGTTAAAGTAATTAAGCAAGAACTATAAATAATATTTATGCGCTTCAACCAAACATTTTAAGGCCATTGACCAGGCATTGATAGACCTTGCATGCATTAGTATAGGCTTATAGCCTTATATAGGGTTCAGACTGCAGCATATGGAAATCAATTTCATGACTTTTCATGAGAAAGAGCTTCAGCTAATAAAAAGAGCTTTAAAAAGTAGAGGACTATATTATGATAGAATTAGATGAGATCAGCTCTGGGAAGTTGATTTTACCAACAAGATGCAAGTAGGCCTAGGCCTAACCTCAGAGAGAAAGAAACTTTCAATTTTACTTCGTTGATGTCATTCTTTTCATAAAAAGCTCATAATAACACATACAAAAATTAACTATTAATAAAAATGTACTTCCATTAGAAAGACAATTTTTGTTGAAGACAAAATTGATCTAACTGCTAGTACAGACCTTAATATTGTACCAAGGGAGAAAGTAAGATCAATTTGAATTTGACCGCCGCACATTTTTTTTCAAAAATCCTTTAAAATATTAATGCCGGATTCTCTTCAACCAATTTATTTGGAGGCGTACTCTGCCTACCGAATTGAATCAAACTGTTTAGTCCTGAGAGCTCTATAGACACCACAAGCTATTCAATTTTATTTCAGACTTAAAGTAGGATCGGATATCTGAAATTGGTTATAAGAAAGATTCATGTGCTTTCCTTTCCTTTTCTATCTCACTTGTACATGTCAGAAAATACTGCAAACAAAATTCTATCCAATGAGCATGACATTAAATATGCTAGATATTAGGGTGTGCTTCTTGTTATATAATCTACTCGTACAGACCTACGTGATCCTGCCTGCAATGCTTTATCTGGTTATTTTTTGTTTTTGTAGGAAGTTAGTCACCACAAGCTGGAACGTGAAAGATGTATGCGACAAGCCACCGAAGAGAGATGGAAGGAAGTCACAGCGGAAAAAGATACCTTTAAAGCCCAGCTTGTGTGCTTAAAAGACGAGATGAGGAAGTAAGTATTGTTATATCTAAACAATTATATCCAGCATAATGCATTCTATCAGGTTGACAGCATGCGATCAATCATAGCTTTATTGACCACTTTATTACAGAGTTAGCAAGTTTTTTTGTCCATTATTAGGAAATATAGATTGACACAAAAAAAAAAGTACAATCGTTACTGACTTTGTGATAATATTCTTGCTAAATAATCAAGAGGCATGTTTCAATTTTTAGATAAGTTCTAGTTATTGCAAATATCAAACAATATGAAAGGGGAGTGGAAGAGAAGGGGCTAGATTAGTGGGAAATTATGGCTACTTTTTGAAATTATAAAGAGAAAATTAAATTCAATGACTAGAGTTCAATTTTCCATATTGTGGTATCCTTTCATTTTCTGACAAGTGCAGTTTGCTAACAAGAATTAATCTAAATGATGAGTTCCTTGTGTCTGAAGTTTGAGATGAGGTTTCTTTTTGACACAAGAAACCGATAATCTAAATTAATCATCCCATTTTCTCTAGCTTGTTGTAATTAAAACACTATACCAAGGCCACATCCAAGTTCAGATCATATGATTTAGCTGTTATGTTATAGTCTTTTTGAATTTCCACAGAAAGGAACTGGTGATGAACAACATGGCTCAATGCCAATCAATGCTCGAACAAATTTCCCAGGAAAAATCAACAGTCCACAATGTTTACCAGGCAAGGTTCCCTCCCATTACTTAATTAGACAATTAATTAAAGAAGCCCGTATTGTGTAGCTCAACTGTTTACAATGGTTGGATCTGTTTACAGCACAAGCTTTATGATTGCCAGATGAATATTATTCGGCTAGAGAAAGTTAACAACATGCTCGTTAGCGAAATAAGAAATCTGGAAAGTGTGGTGAGTGACCCTTTAACACTTCATTCGAAAATATGACAATTGAAAACTCAAACTTGTTTTCTTTCATTCCTAGGTTTCGTCGTTTAGCCTAGACCAGTCACCCGAGACGAGACAGCTCAATATCAATAAGGTTCTCATTGAAAGGCTAAAATACCTGGAAGAGGAGACCTCATCCCTTGTATTGGAAAACGACCAGCAAAGAATGCAGTACGAGAAATGCCTTGATAATGTAGCCAATCAAGTCGTGCAAGCCTTACTGGTTCAGAAGGTGAGCATTATTAATTTAATAACCCCCTTAACAGGGCTCCCACTCTTCCTAAAATTCCTAACATTTTAAAAAGTAGCTAAAATTTTTTAAAATTTTGAAGAATTCCTAAAATTTTTCATAAACAGATACCCAACCCTCTAAAAAGTATTTCCTTTCAAACTAAAGTAAACTGCATTAAATTCTGTATATAACAGACCTGCAGAAGACCTATGATGTTACGAAACATAATGGCTAAAGTTAATACTTGCAGAGTAACATACAGTAATGGCTCCTTTAAAGTAATTTTCAAAAGATTGGTTGCAAAAAAAATAATAGAAACGGACATTATTTAAAGCAATGGTGTGCAAATGGTGAATCAGATTATGAATAAGTGTTTCTTATGTTCTGTAATATGAAAATGTGATGGCGGTTTTCCACAAGTCTTATTCCATACAGCAAGTGAAAAGCACAAAAGTAATGCTGGAACTGCTGCATGCCTGCGGCAAATGAAATTTTAATTTGATTCCAATGCTTGCAGAAGTAAGTCCATTGCAGTAGGTCAGCCCAAGAAAGCTACAAAATCTACGAAGCAAATTTTAATGCTGCTAAGAAACATTGCACTTACTGAGGGGAGGCTGTTGTAGCCTACTGTAGATAACAAAACCTCAAAACTCACATTTTAAACTGTTAAATGGTCTATTTTAAGACCCTCTGCGGTAATTTTTTCCATCCATAGCCACATTCAGTGAATTTTATGTGGATTTCAAAAAGTCAACTTTATTGCTTTTTGAACAAGGCACAAAATTTTGATTTGAGAAACCACCATGTTATTTGTAGATAGTCAGATCCTTTGAACCAGTATGGACTTGACATTTTTAAATCCACGTAAAATTTACTGAATGTGGCATTAAACGGAAAAATTGCCGCAGGGGACTTAGAAATCAACAAGTTAACACTTTAAAATGTGAATTTTAAAGTCTTGTTATATTCAGTACACAACCTCTCCTCGTAAGTATAGCAGTCAGATATAATGTGTTTCTTAAAGATAATGGTTGTTAAAATGGCATTTTAAAAATGTAATGGATTTTTTATTATTTCAAAAATCATAAAATTCCTAAACTAAATTTAAAATCCTAAAAATTTAAAAAAAAATGAAGGGGGAGGCCTGCTTTAATCTAGTCAGACGCCTGGGTAATATGCAATCAAGTATAGAATTTAATTGTAGACATAAATAGGTAATAGTAGGTCTACTAGGTAAGCAATGACAAATTTCTCCAAAACGGAAATTCTCATAAATGTGAAAACGGAAACTGTGCTAAATGCTTTGGAAATATCATAAAAAAGCACTTAACAGAAGATAGATAAAGAATAACAACTGCAATGACTGCTTATTAATTCAAACTTTGAAATTTATTTCCAGAGCTTGCAGGAGGAATGCAAAAAATTGAAGAAAAGGGTATCCGATCTCGAGCAACAGAACCAAACATTACATATCCTGTTTCAGCAGCAACTACACAGATCGTTGGATTCTAGATTAAATGTAAGTACATGCAAGAAGTAAATTTCATATAATCGCGTTTAACCTTTCACCTCCTTAATTGCAATATTTGGTTTATAATTTTAGTCTGGTGGCACAGCATTTATTTTGCCAGATGCAAAAATTTCTCACACTTTTCATAGTTTACCTTCAACGTCAAAGGTAAATCTAGTTCATGTATGATGAACCCCACCTCTTGTTTTTTTTATGATTGACAATATAATCAGAATCAATGTTCTCCAGCCCATTTTTTTCTGAAATATGCCAGAATTATGTTGAAAATTATAAATAAATCTCTAGCCACATGTCAGGAGGGACTTAGTAGCAATGTGGGCAGTCCCATTAATCCAAATTTGGAAATTTATCAAAAATACGTTTTTCTTGTTTCTTTTCAAGTGTTATCAAAAAGGAAAACAATTTTCCTCAACATCATCTACAAGTGCCATCTGCAGTCGTAATTGTAGCCTATCCCCAAATCTGCAAACTAGTCTTGAATATGGTGCCCGCAGTGACTGTTGTTCCTCAAAGCCATTAGCAAATAACCACAATCAGGTATATATAGGGTTCCATTACTAGTTAATGCTGACAATGATTGATTTAGCTTGATTTAACTATTAATATTACTTTTTGAAATGGCAGATTCGCAAACTGGAGCATTACCAGCCAAAGCCTTGGCTATTAACTGAAAGTGTGCAAGATATGAGGACTAGATCGTCATCATCATCATCATCCTCAGAATCAATCGCATCGTCATCAAGTTCGTCATCACCTTCATCAACTCCAGGAATGCATAGCACTATTTCTGACTCTCAAAGGCAGGCTGCAATAGAGCCTGCTTGTGGACAGATAGTGGATTCCGGCAGTTGGAAGGGTTCGTGTTTGTCTTGCAAGGATGACGAGTGCTCCAGAGCAGACTGCTGTAGCAACTGTTCTTGTGGCACTTCAAGTGAAACTCATCTTGTGCAACTGCGAGCAAAGGAGAGTTTCCTCCCTCCGTCGATACTGAGCCGGGAGAGGCGAAACGCTCACCATGGCTTAGTTATGGGAATGACCGACTTGTTGAGGCTCAACAATCGCAAATCAACAGAGGTCAACGGCTGGCACCAATATGGCAATGGCAGGCCCAACAAGGCCGTGAGTTTTGGCCCAAGCAATACTGAAACCGAATATGAAATGGGCTTGGACAGCATGACGACACCATCAGACGACGGCACCTTCAAAAACTTTGGAGTCACAATACCAAATCCTATTGTTTCTTTATCTCATCACCACGTATCTTTATCTAGTCAGGGAAGGTTTCAGCGATTACCGGAGAAGGAGAACTGCAGCTCATGGAATTCCTGGAACAATCAGGTTCCTCACACAAATATGCGAGGCACCATTCCTCAAACATCTAAATTCTCTGTGGATCGCCATTTACCTCCGTGTGAACAGTCTCCCCATTTTGGTGTTTATTACCATCACACGTTGCCCAATAAGTCCTCCCTTCGTTTTGAAAGTGAGCAACCTCTTTGTGGGGTATGTTTAAGTAGACCGACAAGCCTCAGTAGTACAAACGTGCCGTTTGTAAAATCGGCCGATAATGCTGTTATTACCAAGAAAAACTTGCAATCATGCAACAAAAACGTGTCACTCAGACTGCCGTTGTCAGAAAATTGTGTTACGGTCCTTCCATCCTTGCAGGATGATATCCAAAAGAAAGTGAGGCTGCATCTGCTCACCGATTCCAAAAACATGCCTTCTTACTCGGATAACGGTTTACAAGAAAGTTTTTCATGTTTGATGTCAGCAAGAAAGGGTCGAGCAGACAACCTTGGAGATGAAAGTGGCGTCGAAAGTGTGGAAAGCTCGCCCAAAGACACGATCATGTCTACGTCAACAAACGACGACCCTGACGAGACCACGTCTAAAACTTCAGCCACATCCATCCTATCGGGCAATAAGGATGAGGGATATTCCACGATGTCAAGCGACGTCCAGTGCGATGGGGAAGGTGGCGAACAAAGCAGACGAGCTTCTATTAACACATCACCAGAGTTTTTCACCTTTGAAGGTTCGGTAGTAACCGGAGAAGATGGCAGCAATAACGAGTGCAGAGCCGAGATTAATTCCAGTGCAAATCAAAACAAAGAACATTGCAAGGAAGACAGTTATATGCAATCCTGTAACACGGTTATTAGGTGTTCGCACGACCGATTAGTTTCAACAATAAAATCTAGTCCTTCCCCTGACCCGGAATCTATAAAGTCGAATCCAGCAAAATTTAAACCAAGATCACCTGAGAGTAATGAGGGCTGTAATTCAATAATAAAATCAGGAAAATTTGATTCTCGGAAGAAAAATGGCCCTCTGGTTTCTTTTAAAACTTCAGCTAGCCTCGACACGTCAAACATTTTTGGAAGCCAATCTTTATTATCTGTGAAGGTGGGTCACGTGGAGTCAATCAAAGGTATGTTCGAACCGGAGAGCACCAAATTAGTGAAATCAAAGAATTTTGGTAACCGCAGTTTGAATAACTGCCAGATAGAAAAGCCACCTGAGGAAAAACTGCATCCTTGCAGTAACAGCATTCCAATAAACTGCTTGTTACCGTCAAATCACCATAGCCAAGCACATATCAGTTCTGACAATCGTGATGCCGATGTTTTGAATCTGACATCAAATCATGAACTTATCACACTCAGGAATTCACGGTTAAAATCAAAAGATGGAGAGTGGTTAAATGCACTTGCGTTACACCGCAGTAAATCTGACAGCTGTTTATACTTTAAAAGTGATTCAACAGAGGCCAAATCTCTGGATTACAACCGATTTTCCTCAAACTGCGGACCCTATCCATTTTGGCATTCTTCTGCTTGGGATATGACGCAAAACGTATCGTCAAATGACAACATGGCTCTTCAGCGGAGCAAGGCTTGTTTGAGCTTAACAGATGATAACGACCAACAAAATCAACCAATATCACCATTTCAAACCGTGAGTTATAACACGCCCACACCAATTTTTTTTAATGATTCCCTGCCTTTTCACACATAATGCTTGTTTTCACTGCCCATCAAAGCATGTCTCCTATAATTTTTAAATTGCTTTAAATATATTATTTTTTTACATGTCATAATATTCGAGCCTGTTTGCTCCTTACTTTGGAAATAGATGCTTCCAGCAATTAATTTACATAGTATGTCTTCACTTAAATAGAGAATTTAAGTGTCCTCTCCCAGATTTTATGTCCTCATGATTTTCAAATTTAACACTTCATATTGCTCCAGAAAAAGCATTTCTGAAACACCCATGGATCCATCAAGTCATAGATATTTATTAAATTATGTGGAAGCATCTCGACCAATAGTAGGCTTATTCATTTGTTGCTGTTGAGTTGAAAACTGCAAATTTCGGTTTTATTTGTTTCACCTTTGTTTATGTGTGGCTTTACTCTCATTTCCAAAGGCTGCATTGGGTTGGCACATAAGCTTTTCCCATTCCTCACTCAATTCCTTGCACTCATTATGCTCTGGCTCTGGAGAAGCCAGCTTTTTGCACGAAGCATCAACTTCCAGCAAATTATCTTCAGAGGTTAGTAATACATAATAAGTAAGGGGTTTGTCAAGCTTCATGCTCCCATCTCTTTTTTCATAAATTAAGTTAAAAAAAATTCAGTCTTCACAGGTTCTTGCCTTCCCTTCCTGATAACTTCAACTCTTCTTTTGTGCAATTATTATCAGTCTAAAAGTGAAATCGTGCTGTTAGGGATTTATGATATTGGCAAAGCAAACAGTCTGATATCAGAATGAAAAGTTTAGCCACACCCTATCATTTCTTATACTCGGTAATAGCTCAACCTATGCATATCCATTTAAACTACAACCTAAGCATACGAATCGCAAGGTAGGAAATGCCAAAATTCAATTGCCAATTATACTTTTGAATCTCAAGAAAAATAAGGAAAGCCTTGAAATACACTTGTGATAATTATCACTTGGCTTGTGAATATAGAAACACAGCCTTGGTAAAACAATTACTGAATCCAGGTGAGATCTTTGAAAACATAATATGCTCGTACTAACAAAGTACCTCAACATCACTTTTGCACGATACTTTTTATCAGTATAATTATACGAGAAAAATGTAAAGGTGTACTGAAGATTTTTACATACATTATTATTGTAAACTTAGGCCTTCGTCGCATGGTCAGGCTCGACTGAGCATATATTAAACAACAAATGTTGGAATCCCTGATAATAAATAACCTTAAACACTACAAACATTATTTGCGACATTTTGTAAAAAAAATTTCTAGGAAATTTGTAAAGTATTATATTTAAGCAGTAACCCTAATGAAATAATGGGCTGTAATCAACGTTAACGAGCTCAGATATGCACATTTATGGAAACTAGTAGACCCGTGGCTGACGCTGCCGCGTCATTGTAGAGGATTTGTAGAGGCACCTAGGGAATTGGGTAACGAAACCCTATCCGGCCCAGAGGAAGTCGGCACTTTGATTAAACAATGATATTAGCATGTTAATAAATACCAATATTGATCCTAAAGAATTTCCTTAAACACTACATTTTTAGTGTTGATGTTATTAT
>JAQIXP010002310.1:0-15473 GCA_034700285.1 Proteroiulus fuscus
AAAAACTGCAGAAATTATGCAAGGCTTTGTTTCATAAGTACTCAGAAAAACTGCAGTTTAAGACTGCAGCTTTTCGAGAAAAAAACTGCAGTTTTATTGAAGTGTTTTTTTTATTGGGACTGGATGAATATGAGAATGAAATATATTTGCCTCCATTCGCTAATGACTGCAAAAGTATCTTAGACCTTTTGATCATGTAGCATTTGTTAGCGGTGACATTCGGAAAATCTACCTCGGTGAAATTGGTCACTCTTAAATTCTCGTCTTTTAACCTCCAATACAAAGTATCGTAACCCGCTCCCAGATTCACAATTTGGCAATTGCAATTCGTCATCTAAAATTGCAATGGACAAGCCCTGATTAATATATTTTAGAACGTTGTAAACGATAACCATATATTGGGCTTATTTTTTAGGCATGCAACCTTTATGACTCGTTCGATTAGAGCCTTGACAGTTTGAGTCCTGGCATAATAGCCACGATTCATTTCGGGGGCCTTTCTTTCTGCATTGCGACAAAAGTGTTGCAAATAAGGATCGCTCCAATATCCTAACTGTACGGCACATCTCTTGCCAGAAACAGCATCATCGTTGGTCGCCTGGACACCATCGTCACCTCTAAGATCCTCAGCCATTCAAATAGTTGAACTGAAATTCTGTAAAGATGTTGAAACCACAGAAAATCATTGAAATGCATTCTTTTTTTGGTTACACTGCAAAAAATACGATACCAGAGATTATGACGATTCCCACGATCAACTGAGATCATATTAAGCAGGTGGCAATGATTAAACATATTTGTTCATTGCTTCAAAGCCGTGTACGTCAAATAACTCTAGATTTATTGATTATTTTTATTTTTGCAAGTAACGAAAATTCCTCGAAAGACTTGAATGTTAAATCTGAAATCGTCAGCCGACGATTCAGCCGATCTAATTGGATCATCTGCTTTGACTATCATGACCTTTTTCTGTATATTTCATGTGCAAAACTTATTATTTATAAATCAATTGAAATGGAAAACACTGAACTTAGTAAACGTAAATTATATTTAGATAACTTAGAAGAAGAAATCATTCAACTAAATAACGTGGTAAGAGTGTAGGCCCTAATGACCTGCAATATATGACGTACAGTAGAGCTAAACTATATATATATAAAAAAAACTGTCTCACCTCAAGTTGAACAATTTTTGGTCAATTGTATTCCTATGGTAAAAATTGGTCAACTTAAATGGTGAGACGGAGAGTATATATAGGCCTATATATATAGCTACTTCTTGCATGGTTGCATCGATCAGCTTTTTTTTATATATATATTTTTAATTTAACTTTATTGACAGATTACTTATAAATGGCTCATCAGGGCGCTAAAAGTATCTGCCAATAGTGCAAAACAGTTAAGTAGATTTATTATCTGTTGTCAAGTGCGAGAAACAACGCAGAAATAACTTAAGTTCATTAAAACAATGATAGAATAAATGCAAAAATGATTTAAAAAATTATTAAATTGCAGAAATTATTTCAAATTCATTAAATATGTAGTTGAAAAATGCGGAAATTGCAGAAAGAACTTCAAATTCCTTTAATGGAAAAAAAATGCAGAAATCGCAGAAATAAGTTAAGATTTATTTGAACGAATTTCAAGTTCCTTCTGTTATTTCTACATTTTTTTCTTTAATTTAATGGGATTTTAAGTTATAATCAGGTTTAGATTTGGTTTAAGATTATAGAAAGATCTAGTGGACACATTTTATCTAAATTCTAAAAACTTTCATTTTAGGATGTTGTATGAATTTGTAGAAAAACAAAATGCAGCTGGTATTAAATTAAGCGTCTTCTATTTGGTTGTTGGGCAAATAGTAAAGACTGGCGCATTCGATGTTCCGGTAGGTTCATTTGACGACTAATTATAAAAGAGGGACTACGAGAAAAGCAACTTTACCTTTTACTTTCATTCTTCAGGTTCATGAAATCTGTATCGTACCATCTTCAAAACTTGAGTCTACTAAAGCCAAATTTGAGTTTGTGACCAGTGAACACATTTATGGCATTCACAAGGCGAACTTGAAGGTAGTTCTTGCAGCACTTTGCACTACAAAAGTTAATTGAATCATTAAAACGTTTTTTTTGTAAATTATTTTATGCAGGATCAAAATGCTCTGTATGTGGCCGACTATATTGCAACACATGACATGTTGCGAGAAATAAAGTAGGCCTTCATTATATTAATTTACTAAGAAAATAAAATTATCTTGTCTGCTATTTTTTACAACCGTTTTTGTACTTTGTATGCACCCTGGTGCCAACAATCGACAGACAAATGTTAATTTTCAATTATTTCTAATCAATAAATTGAAGAGAAATAAAATGATTCTACCTGCTTAAATGCTTATTGAATAGCCTATTTTCAGACAAGGTTGTGCCATTGTATGCTCAGTAGTGGGCTTTAGACATGAGAGGACGGGGAACTATCGATAAAAAGTCAGAATCTCAATGGGATGTTTCAAAACTTGGGTACAAGAAACAAATTAAAGACATAACGGTTGGCAGTAATAATTTGGTCTTAATTAAGACAAAAAAAAAGGATGCAGTGTGTAAAAAATCTTAAAAGGTCAAATTTCCCCCAAAAAAACTTGACAATGGACAAAATAGTAAGAAAAGAAATTTCCCAAAATATCAAAACCATGTTCTGTCTAGTTATTTAGTAAAAAAAAATCAAATAAATATACCAAATGGAGTTTGCTATTTTGAATATTTATTTTCTTATTAAATAACTAGACAGAATTTGGGTGTGAAATTTTGAGAAATGCATTGGTTAATTACTCAGAATTAAAATTGTCTGGCCTTACCTAACCCGATGGCCTAGGCCTAACATTTTGGTAAATCTCTTATCAATATAGGTGCTGTTTGGTTCCGTTTTACAATGACCTGCTACTATATACATAATCCATTTGTGGCATCATACATATCTGCAAAATTGGCTGCTACTTAAGTTCTGAAAATTATTTTATACCAAAATCATGCTGCCAAGTTGGCTTACCTATACTTGCTGGCAAAGTCCAAGTGTACCACTGGATTCCCGCAGAATAGCCTGGATAAGCAGGCGAGGCGTAACTGCACATCCTCAGCACTCAACGTGACAAGCTTCCAATTTATGTTTTGCAAAACGCAAAAAGATCACCAACAGCTTTAATGAATGGGAATTTACATTTATTATCAACAGTATAATTAGTGGCATATTACTCGGCACAGTATGTTGGAATGCAATGCTGACAAAAGAATTTACAGGCTTTTTGAGATGATTAATAGTAGCACTTTGCTAGGTACCAAGCAGCAAACTGAAGCAATTTTCATCATCTTATGACGTGCCCTTTGACACTTTGGAATGGTCATTTCCAAATTATTAGCAAATACACATTACATATTTATGTGGGACGTGGTAAAGTTGCCTTGTTAAAAATGATTAATTATAAATTAACGTGCATACCGAGAATGCGTACACCGGTAATATATAAACGGTACGTTCTTAAAGTGAAATTCAAATAAAAAATTCATAATCCACGATTGATTGTTATGCACTCGTGATTTCTATTTTAATGGCTGCATGCACGTGTTCTTAGGAATTTTATGAAAAACTATGTCTCCTTGCTAAAAAGTTTGGAAGTAATGGTGGTTCGGTTACAAATCTAAAAGCGCTTGGATTGATATTGCGTGTACACGTACTGACCAGAAGCATGGACTGATTACGTTCAGCGGCATTTGTTCTTGTAATATTAGCCTAAATTGAATAGCAACGCAAGTTTAATTATAAAAATAAAAAGGGATGAGGGGAATAGAGGAAGGGGATATGCTTTACGGCCGCCGTCGAATGGATAACGTAGCCTCCCTCTTCCCATCTAACCTTACCACAAATATCACCGCACTATGACACTGCCACGATAGGTATGGACTGCGCTGCTCTCCACGATATGGCACATTCTAATAGTGTTTTTTTTTCCGCGTGGCACTTGTTTGCATTTTGGCTCAAGGGATCAGACAAGCTCATGCAATGTAATATATAAAACAATGTCATTTAGGAGAGCGACAGAGCAACCTTAGGATACCGATCAATGGGGACTCCAGCAAAAGGCTAAAATTAACTCCCTCACGTTTCCCAAATCAATACTAGCCTTTTTGTTAAGCCCAAATAATTTCATTGAGCAGACCTTAAAGACAGTTCAGCCAAGAGCGATATGACTAAGTCGAATGTTTCCTTACCACTGGCATCGCCGCAACAATGGACTGGCAAGAATTGAACAAGAAGGATAGGGAGAATTTTATACTGACTTTATGCATCGACTAGGGTGGCCATTTCCCCTATACAATTTCATTTCACACGAAGCAAATTTACTATATCATAATTTGGTGCAGCTGGGGAGCGAGCCACGGTGAACCAATGGGAAAAGGACGGGTAACGTCGGCACACACATGCCTAGTACGTGCACATTTCGTTAATACGTTTTCTCGTTCGATACGGTCCGTTCTTCCCCATTCTCCTCAAAGGACTAGATAAGTTTAATAACCTGATCAAGCGGATGTCTATACAATTAAGATTCACTTTTCCACCCGCACGTTTAAAGTTCCAGTCATTTCTGCCCCAAACATTCAAAATTAAAAAAATTCGGCCGGGAATTGGAAAAGACCGTTTTTCTCTCGCTCTGGATTTGAATGCATCTTAAATATTGAACTCATAGATGGTACGTCGACTCGGTCGGGCATACGAATTAATAAATTAAGCACTCGAGACTTCATAAATACCGAGTAAGATCCTCGATGTCGACGAGCATGGAGTCCTGCTCCATGTGTAGATCGTCCCTTTCCAGGAGAAGCCGAACTAATTCTTCGTTCAAATCTCGAGGGAGAAGAAAAGGATAAAAAACACCATAAGTAAAAATTACATCTAGCGGTACAAAATCTAACCAAAAAAAAAAAGCCATAAATAAATACTTTCAATCTGCGTGTGTAAATCATTAACGATTACTTGCAGCTGAGCAACATTCATTTCCATGAGGGCGTGCCGGCTAACTTTGTGCCTTCCATCTGGAAATGGAATGCCAACCTGAAATACAAAATCAATTTTGAAAATACAATTTAATTAATTTTCCAAACCAAACCCAATTTCCCCCGTAATTCCCATTAAGACCTAAAACAAGAACTCATAAGAGAATTTTCCGAAATAACAGTACAATTCGGGAAGTCCCTTACCATTTCGGCAATGGGCGACTTTTTCTTTCTCTGTTTCTCCACTTCCATTTGCATGTGAGCCATTTGCTTCGCCTGAGCCAGAGCCAATCGGGCTTCCGCCTGAAGCAGAGCTTGTTTGGTGAGGCCATCTTTGGATTCTTCTAGCCGGATTTGTGGATAAGGTAATGACGAACTGGACAGATTCTCCGGTGTCGATAATGATCCGGGCAACGACGAGGACGTCCACTCGGAGCCCTATACATAAAGAGCTGTAAACAACGGCGGCCGGGCGAGCATTTAGGGACCAAAGTTTAGGAGAGGGGAAAAAAAGTGCTACTGCCTTCTCTGTAACGTGTGCTCCAATCTCAAGTTTGTTTTTAGCTTTGAAAGATTCTCTACAGATGTTAATTGATTCTGGATCGCTGGCAGTCTCATTCATGAAGCAAATCTGGAGATTCATTCCACTCTGGAATAACAAGACTCTGTTTTAGGCACACTTTACGATGCACAAATGTTGCCGAATAGCGCACTTACTTGCAGCCTCGCCTGCAGACTAGGTTTCCTACTCATCCTCTCCCCACCGTAATAATCCTCCGTGTCCGAATCCATGGCAAGCTTTCGTCTAATCTCCTCCCGGTTGTTTCGAAGGTGCTGAAACGGCAAAAAGTTTGTACGAATTAAAAGATCGGCGCATAAATATCCCAAAAATTATATCGCGGTTCATCATTTTGTCGACGAGTCAAAACTGGCAATGCGAGGAATAATGCTACCTCGTTTGATTCTTCTTCTTCTGGATAAATAATTCTTATGATTCCATTGCTAGCTCTCTCCAATTTCAGATTGTACCGGTGCAAGACCATGAGAGAAGTGCCCTCACCAACGTCTCGAGGTTCGCTAACCACCTCGGCGGCGTCGGACCGAGAATGGATGCGCCTAAGCACGGCATTCACCAGCCGATCGAGCATTTCTAATTACTCGTAGTAAAGTCTATTTCTGATCAATCGGGATGAAAAAATAATTTCACGAGGTCTAATCTTCACGGGAGACAGGATGTAAGCCAATCACGAAAAGTACTGCTGCACTGTATTATTCAACGTACATTCCTAACCTATTGCTGACTCGTATTAAACCAGAGAATCTATTTTAATTCACCCGTGTTGACCTTTACCAGGGCTTTCTTCAAGTGAAAAACACCTCAATCTTTGGGCGTGGGGCTAGGAACAATCGTTGCAATTATGGCTGCCCACCTCAAGGTCAACTACCTTCCCCAGGTAGACCTATAGGGATCAACGGCACCATAAAAGCGGAAAACTTGAAAATATTTGCATTAACCCACTTTTGTCGATAGATAGGCCATCAAGTGTCACAACGAGTTTCAGAAAGTTTTACATTCATAAAATAATTTAAAAGTGGGATAAAATGCATTGCTCTAAAAACCACCAGGAATGCACATCAAATCATCACAGGTTATCCAATTCACTTAGCCCCACCTCTAATCACTTATTCAAGAATGCTTGATTTGAAACATTACAAAAATCTTTTCAAGTTACCATACTCTAACACTATCAGAACATGGTTTCTACCAAACAGCTAGTTTAAAATAGTATAGGCCTAATATTTTATTTTTTATTTATTAAATATGGCCTATGACAACCTTGCAGGACTGCAATTCAACTAATAACTTATGCATTCATGAAATAATGAAAAATCACTACTTTTCATATTATAACACTAAGAATTTGGCCAAATCGGGGTCAATTTCATGTGTTATATATGGCATACCAAAAATTAAAATTACAACATGAAAATTGGAAAAAATTTGATGAGTTAATAATTAAAAAGTATGACTTTTTATGACTTTATAATTACCCTTTGTCAAACATTTGTGACCTGGTAGACACATGTGGTTATCGGACATTCCATGTATCGAATAGTAGCCTACGCTAATTAAACATATTCTGGCATCTACATGTATCTACTTCGAATTCATTTCTTGGGCCGTTTGCCAGAATTTGTTTATTTCTTATAAGTGTTTGCGATACACCCGCCTTTCAAAATTACGTATGAGGTCACATATATGCGCTTATGTAGTCAAAAACTTTTGATTACCATGAAAATGGGTTTAAATGCAAGGATTATTTGCTGGAATTAAGGAACACACATTAAAAACAGTTCAATGGATCACACCGATAGCCTACTTCCTCAACTGTTAGCAATCACTCTTCAGGCGTTGAACAAAATTTTAGAAAATTAAGTTTGCGAACAAAAATTAAAAAGTACGAGAAACCTACAAAATCCGGAATAGACCACACGTGGGTCTCCATGCTGGGCTAATTCCGGCATGATAATATCCACATGCTTCCAATGTTTACGCAAAAAACCAGTGCCACTTGCTCAGAATAGGAACCGCGCTTACATCCGATCCCAAACGTAAAAACTGAATTAGGTACATTCTAGAGTGGTTTCATTCTTGCAAGATCAAGGACGAAGACAGAAATGTCGCGAAAACATTTTATGGCAATGACTAGGAACCCAAAAAGACATCCGTCATCGCATCATACAGACGCTGGGATGACCGGTCCTTAAGTGCAAACGGACACGTCTAAAACGCACGATACTTACGCCACTGTCATCGTAGTCATTCAAGACGTTCTCATCAGCAGTCACTTCCGCCTCCGTGTCGTAACAAAGTTGATAGAGACTGGTAACATAATGAGTGTTAAACATAGAATCGCCATCAATGTCCTTCGGTTCAGCGTGGTCGTTCGATTCCAACATCCTTCGTGCCCTTAGAACCCGGTCGGAAAAATCCTCGCTTTCAAAATTGGTCATAACCTGGGCATTCTCGTTGACGAACAAAACTGGATAAAGTTGTGATTAAGAAAACGAACTTATCTAATTACTGCCAGTATTTTTTTTTCCGAAAGTGGAGTTCGCTTTTAATTAGGCCGAGTTAATTTGACTTTCTCTCCAAATCTATGGACCGCGTCGAGGTTCATCTTGGCACATCCTCAGTTCTATGAAAACGGTTTAAGGCGGATCGCAACCACTAATAGTAATAATAACAATAATAAAATAATTGGCCTACATCAATGAGGACAGTGAACACTTCAACTTCCACACGTCATTTATCATCGCACTCTAGTTTGCAACAGCTGAGCTTCGAAACGAGAAGCAGTTTAAAGGGTTTGGCCAGTCGAAACGGAGCAAAGGAAAGAGAGAAGAGAGAAACCGATGGAGAACACAGTGGCATTTGGTAGAATCGAAGCCACGTGAGAACATCCGCCGAATACTCGGTCAGAATCTTATCTAGTGTTGTTATTGCAAAGATAAGCCAAACACTGTTTTATCAACTGGCAACAGGAGAAAAAAAAATTGAAGAGGTTAAAGTGCACAGGGGACATCGTTTTTCATGACAAAATGTCAGCAGTGGATGTGACAACTAGAAAGGAAAGGAGCAATATTTTATGTCCGTACAAGATTTTATAAACATGTGATATAGGCTTACATTTAATTAAAGATGTATTCCCTCGACGAAATTTTGTTCTAAAAAAATGGGGCTTAAACACGTGCCAAATTAATCTGAATAGCTGGAATATGCACGTGCACCCAGCCCTATTCTGGAACAAATTTCTTAGAGACAACGCACCATTCAATTCCATTTAAAAAAAAAAAAAAAAAAAAATCTAAATTAGGGTTACAAAAAAAACCTCAAAATTTACATATAAGCAAATAATTCGGTCTGCCTGATTTCTTTGGCGTGGGGGAACCAGTGACCTCTTCAAGTCCCCCCCTAATTAATCCAGCCCTGCTCCACGTTATCTTTTTCAAGATTTTTAATAGGCTACAATTCAGGAATTTTCAGGAATTTTCACTCGCTTCCACTGATAGGCCTCTATATCGAGAATTGATTTTCATGGCCTCAAAGCTATCATAGAATTAATAAAACGTGGTTTTTTTTTTGATAGACCTACACGTGTGGTTGTACATGTATGCTAACCAAGAACATGCCGTGATAACTTAATCTCAGTTAAAAATCATGGTTTGCCACCACCAGCACACTAGAAAGGTCCTCCGAACTTTTTAAATTGGGATACAATTATTACCGGTAGGCTCATAGAGACACCGGCAATCATACCAGAATTCCATTGAAAAAATATTGCTAAATACAGAGAACTACGCCATAACTGTTTCACAAATGTAATAGTCAGAAGTCTGTCGAAGGCGTTGATCACAGTTACGTCCTTCCTAACCCATCCCATATTTATTCGTAGAAACAACCCTATTTGAACCCCATTTTGAAATGATTCCGCTAATACAAACACACGCAACCTAGTACTGCTGCTCCCTACAATATCAACTTGCCTCATAAATTAAACATTACAAAAATAATCAGTACAGTGAATCCCCAAACGCAAGCAGTCTTTTGGAACGGCAAAAAACAGAGATAGAAAAATCAAGGTCGAAAAAATGAACCAAATAAGATTCGCTAGAAAGCAAAACAGAGAAGCAGTCCTAACCCGAAGTGAAAACTAAACAATCATTGAAAATCAAACAAATGAAAACAATCACTCGAATGGGTTTGCTCAGCCTGAACTAAAGACGAACATTCTTCTCACAAAAGTGTAGTTCCAAAATGGGGCTAAATGCACGTGCCAGCTGCATTTGGTTTGCTGAAATTTGCACGTGCATTCATTCCAACTTTGGAACTACACTTTTGTGAAGAGAATGTGCATCTTTAAAGAGTATATAATTGCCACAGGGTGATATTTAAATGGATATAACCGTTTAAAATTTGGCATTCTTTAGCAGACTTCTGATTTTGTCGCTTTCCAAAAGCGTTTCCAAGATAATTATTAGCATAGAAAAGTTATTCCAAAAATACCTTAATTCTATTATTCTATGTTGAACTACTGACTATCAACAGAAACCCCGAATTTTAAATTGTGAGCAAGTTCCTATATCAAAAATGATAAATAATGCTAAAAGCGGGATGAAGTATATTAACGAAATGACTGATTTTTTTTTACCTTGTGAAGAAGGACTTCCTCTTTAGCTGCCTTTGCTAGATGCTCTTCCATGGCAATCCAGTCGATGCTCGGCATTGCTGTCTCAATATTGTACACGTCGAAGCCACCCAGAATTTCCTGAGGAGGCGACGGCATCTTCCCGCTACGATAGGAAGGCAGATCGCAATCGCTGTGCGAAAACTGGCCATCCATGGTCCAATTTCTCTTGCCGGCGTTGGCCGGAGGGCCGTCGTTTGAAGCGGCGTGATGGTGGTGAATCTTCCTCGCTTTTCGGCCGCCGCCGCCGCCACCTCCTTCCCGATGACTTTCGCGCGCCAGTTTAACCATGTTGGCCGGCAGGTCGGCATGACTTGGCTTGGGCCTGTTGGCCGGTTCTCTCTCTCCATCGGCCACTTTTGCATTTTTACACTGGACGGGAGGTACCGACGCATCGTTATCCCGTTCCTTTGAAAGGCAAGAGTCGTATTGGGCGAGCGATCGTTGGTGGTAACGGTGAATGGCATTTTGGTTGGCGGAAGAACCACCCAGTACGGAATTGACTGGAAGGAACAATGGAGAAGACGTGCCATCATTTAGGGATAGAGATTCAAAGTTGAACGGCCGTCTTTTGATACAGGAGGCCTCTTCACGCTTGGCACTATTTTTCACGTTCTTGGCCCACTCCCTGGCTTCTTCCTGGAGGATGGCATCGGAGTGACCATCGTGAGGTAACCTAGAATTGCCGCTTGCCAAAATGGGCAGCACCATCTGATTATCGGCGCCGGGTCCTCCTTGCGAACGATTACGGGCTACAAACTCCTGGGCCAAACTCAGGAAATTGTGCTTCCGCACGCGCCGGGTGTACTGCTCGTCACTTTCCTCGGGCGTGCGAGCCAATTTGGGAGTGGACATCAGGCCAAGAATCAATCGCTCGGCTTTCTTCACGTTGTGCCTCGACGGGCCTCGCAAGTTGCAGGACGTAACGTAATCGGAAATGTCTTCTTCGGCTAGAGCATCTTTATCCAATTTGGCCTTCTCGGCATCCACCTCTTCCTCGTCCTCCGTGGCTTTCTCCTCAGCCTCCGATTCCGGACTGGAACCGAGGCGAGGTCGCTGCCTCGCAAAAAATTCCGGCGCAACGTTTTTCCGCTCCATGGATTTCTGATTGACGTCAAAATCCTTCTCCGATCCCAAGTGTGGACCATCTTCGGGGGAAGAGAGTGACATAGCTTGATGAGTTGATTCCGTGTCACTCAGTTCTGTTTCCGAAGATGAGATATTTTCAGCCGCGTCTTCATTTTTGGGTGCAAGTTGCAAATTCACCATGGACGACCTACAATTCACGACATAAAAAATATATTCCCCATTACTGAGTGTCAGTTATTTCACCTAAGCCCCCGGCTATTATAATTACGCAATTTAAATTCAGTTTCCTACTTACCTAATAAGCGAGCCAGCAAATGAACATTTTAGGCCCACATCAGTGGATGGCACATGCTGAAAAAGTAAAAGAAATCCAAATTGAAATGAAAAAACAGAGTTCAGGGTCTAGCATGCAGGCAAGCCGCCTGATGCTCAACCACAGAATTATTGAAATAAAAGTCCATTTAGACCTGTAATCGATAAAAAAATTGTCCATCTTTTACACATCACCTATCAAACGAGTCTTTTCTAGGTAACATATTATTTACAAATAAACAATCAACTATTAAAGCCAATAAAATTTTTGGAACCAAATTTTTAGGGCTAGCCTACTTTAGCAGGCGGTACAGTAGGACACCCATAGTATGATAATAATGGACAGAATGCAAAAAAAAGCAAACCCCCACTACTTATTGTCAAAATCAGAATAGTCCTATAAAATATAGAGTAAAACAGTTAAGATTTCAAATTTTTACAATGTACACAATATGAGATTTGCATCAATTTTAGTTTGTCTATAAACACGCCTCATCATTGGATTATACAGCCGCACTGCAGGCAGCCATTTGATGAAAAAAATGCAAGAAAGGAATCCTGCTAACAATATTGTCAATGCTATCTTAATAAATGCTTTCCAATTCAAGTGTAACACACAGAAGGACTAGAAACAAAGATAATTAACAAATAATTACCCTTCTTGAATATTAATCATTCTTCAGTTTCTCTATATTGCTTTTTTCCGGTTTTCAGCTTTAGAAAAATCTATTTGACCAAAGCATCCTCTCCCCTCTATGGAATTCCCATGTTCTCTGCTCTGCATTTATCCTATCGCTTTCCCCCTTCAATTTACCAAATGGACTAGTCTCACTTTCACTTTTCAGCACAAAAAAAATGAATAAATTGATTTCAAGAGTGAAAATGGCTACTTTTCCAATTAATATTTACCAAAATATTACAAACAAGATGAAAAAAAAAATTGGTAAAGGGTGTAGTCGACGAGTAACCCACTGCAAGGAACACTGTGGTGGTAAATTCTTGTTTCTAGTCCATATTCATTTTTCTTGAGTACTTTAGCTTTATAATTCTGACAGTTTTATTTTAAAATTATACAAATGTATTTGCAAATAAACTGTGTTTGCAAATCCTCCACAATTTCAAAATAAATACCCCCGGTACCTATTGTTGATACAATTTTATTTGAAAATTGAGCATTGATTAATTTGTAAATGACTAATTGAAATAGCAGTGTTATTTGCAAAACCAATGCAAAACGTTTTCGCACTTTTATTATTTTTAAGTAAATTTAATTTGTGAATATAGCCATATGTAATAGGCGTATTTTGGCGTTATTACCCTGTGCAACTTTGGATACAGAGTTAGAACCTTGAGCGTTTTACTGTTGACGCCAGCTGTTTTATCGTTTTGAATAACGATGCCGGTTAACCAAAAGTGTAACCAACCGGTTATCTACCTAAATAGGTGGTGTACCAAATGAGGTAACAGAAATTATGGATGCTTCGTACAGGAAAATCATAGGATGAAGAACTTTGCATTTTAGTGTTTTGTTTATATCCTATGATAAGAGTTAAGAACTACTTGTAAACTGGATAACTACAGCTTATGACAAGGTAATAAAGCTAAAACACGCCTATTATAAAAATTACTTGTAAACAAGCAGCCAACATAATTTTTTTGAGGAAATACTGGTACACGTAGTAGTAGGCCTACAGTGTACATGCATTTTGATTGGAAATATACTTTTTATTTGCAAATACATTTGTATTATTTTCAAAATACCGGTATAATTACGTTTGCATTTAAATTATATTCGGAAAGTATTTCATTTGTTAATAATCGCTTAGTTGAAAATAAATGTGTACCTTAGAGCAGAATGGTCGGAAGTCACTTTTCCTAATTTTCTCTGAACGGAGAAAAACATCCTGAAATTTCAGCATTAACAAAAGTTGAACTCTAAACTTTTTTGCATAGTGTAGAACTTTGCTATAGTAACAGAGAAAATAAATATGCAATAAAAAGTAGAAATTTTGGATGTTTTCTTCAGTCCTGAACTCGAATCTTAGTTAAGCGCCGAGACGTCGTCTCGCACGCAATGTGTCATCCTAAGATGACTTATTATAGGATTATTAGTTTACTATTTGAATGTTATTGCCACAGAGCTTTATTTGAAGTAGATATTCTGCTGTTTGTGTTATTTTGATGTGTGCATGTGGTAGGAGTTTCAGGGGTCTGCCTGGTTTCCAAGCCCTAGTCACCATAGGTAACACCTAAAGTTGGCCTTTTCAGAAGGCTTGTACTCTCAGACAGTAAGAAGTACAGAATATCCAATTCAAATTTGCTATATTTTCCATTCTGCTATGGAGTAGCTAGGGTACTGATTTTCTTGGCTATGAGTTTTAAAATCTTAAAAAGGAACCACATGGAAGGTTCATCTGGTATTGTTAGTATTTGAGTTAAGTTTAATGGAGTTTGACTGATGCTTAGAATTCTTGGGGTTTGGATATTCCGACCTTTCTGTTCTAACGTACAGAACTTTACTTTAAAAAATGTTTACTTCAAAAATAAGAAAAAAAATATAAATAATTTGAAATGTAATTACAACTCTGTAACTAAATTTCCCTTTTTAATCTAGGTTCATAATTATGTAAATATAAATATACTCATTGTTAAGTAAAAAATTTTGTACATAATATTGACATTTTTCTTAAAAAAAACGACCAAAAAAAAAAAACGTGGCAGGTCACAGTTGAAGTATACAATGCAGGTATTCTTAAAGATTGATTTACTTTTCTTTGAAAGAATTTTGTTCTACCATAATATTTACACATTATTCTTTCTTACATAAGCGTTGGAATAATTGCAACAAGGATTAACAGGAACCAAACCATCAAAGAACTTAAAAATAAAATGATAAAACTATTCCCAAATTTAAACCTAAAGGAAGATTTTGCTTTTGCACGGCAGAATCAAAGAAAAACAATGTCTATAGCTCCATCAAAAACTGTAGAAGAACAAGAAAAGTTTATAAAAATGTCTACTCTTAATTGTTCCCTGTCAAAAAGTGGTCTAATGGCTTAAAATTATAGAAATTATAGATTATAGAAAAAATTATAGAGGCCCAAACAAGGGGGCCGGAACTAGAGGGACCCAAACAAGGGGGCCAGAACTATAGGGGCCCAAACAAAGGGGCCGGAACTAGAAGGGCCTGAACTTGAGGGCCAGAACTGGAGGCCTAAAACTTTAAGGCCCTGAACTGGTAAGGCCCAAAATTAAGGGTCCAAAACTGGAGGGGCTGGAATTATATAGGCCCAAACAAGGGGGCCAGAACTTTAAGGGGCCCAAACAAGGAAGCCGGAACTAGAGGGGCCAGAACTGGAAAGGCCCAAAATTAAGGGTCCAAAACTGGAGGGGCTGGAATTATAGAGGCTTAAACAAGAGGGCCGGAACTAGAGGGGCCCAATTTTGGGTGACACGCTGTTGTCTGTTACTCATGTCATACATCCCGAATGCTTGTGTAGTTATCCGCTATTTAAACTCTGTTAGCTCATTGGCAAAAAAGATGAATGGTGGCCATGCCGACTGTGTTTATCCTGCTTGCTGGCTTTGTTGTTGCAAATTCAAATTGCCGAGAAAATATTGGAAAATGGTAAGTAGTATTTAAGTTTACTAAGTCACCTAACAGTTTAAAATTATGTTGAAGTGTTGTAGTCAAATAAATGGTTGTAGCTTGCACAAATGATCAGGGGCCATCCATAATTCATGTGGACAGCTGAAGTGGGGGGGGGGGGGGGAAAGGAAGT
>JAQIXP010002311.1:0-15471 GCA_034700285.1 Proteroiulus fuscus
TTGCCACAGACATTTATAGCTAGTAAGTGTGTACCATTTAAAAATTACTTGTTTCAAGGTGATACTTTCCCTTTAAATGACAATTTAGCCAATATTGGATGTTTCTTCCAAAATCAGCAATTTTTTGCCAAATACAGTAATTTATCATAAATTATATATCATTCTTAAAATAATCTGGATTACTTTTTGTAAGGGTGAACATTGAAGGGTGTGGCATGTCGTGTTTAATTTTTATTATTAAATTGTGTTAGCAGGCGTATGTTCAAGAAAAAGTCTTTGTTGGACTTGAAAATACACCTGTAGCATTTCAGCTAAAAGAAAAAATTGTTGGACCTGGTGTAAGTTTTTACTGTTACGCAAGTACATGTGAAACGAGGAAAAGATTCGTTGACTTTGCTCCCTAATTCAATAATTTTAGGAATCCTATTTGCAACATATACGAGCAGAAACTGGGGCTAACGTTTTCCTGAAGGGGAAGGGTTCTGGCTATCTGGAACCTGCTTCTGGAAGAGAAGCATTTGAACCTCTGCATATTCATTTAACGTAAGATTTTATAATTTTATGGTTCTTTGTATTAAAGCATTATTTTATAAAGTGGTGTGTTTCCACCATATACATTTTAAGAAATGCTGCATTACATTAGTTTTTAAAGGAATTTTTGTGCTTTTACATGTTTCACAGTCATCCTAAACAAAAAGGGCTGCATGCTGCTAAAGAGCTTGCCATCAATCTTATTCAAACGGTGAGTTTTTTCTTAAAATATGCTAGTATGTTGTGTTAATTCCAATATTAGGTCAATGAACAAAAAGGAAATCAGAACAAAAGGGCAAAAGCAATAGCTTACCTTAACCATGCAACAAAGGAAATTTCATATTAAAACTAAGTCAGTTAAAATAGTTCTTCATAACTAAAGAAGGTTTCTCAGCAAAAGAATTTCTCTAAAACCATTACATTATGAAATAAACATATGCAAAAACAGCAGAAATACTATGTATAAAACTTGATTTAAAGTGAAATTTTAATGCCTTAGTACTGCAGTTTAGCCACAATTATATTAAAAATACAGTAAATCCTTAGGTTCTGTAAGATAACTCCTTGACTATTGCCAAACTGGAAAAGTCAACATCAGACTGTCACAGCGACGTGGCATATTGACATTCATAAGTACCCTCTAACACCCAACTCTGCTGCCCAACTTCCCCACTGCTCCTTTGACTATCTATTTAGGGACCATTCAAATATGACTTCATCAGTTTGTGGGGGAGGGGGGGGGGGGGGTATGGGGAAATCCTACAAATGATATTTTTTTTTAAGCATTTTATAAAATGAGCTTGTTTATATCAAATTGAGTCTATTTTAAAGGGGAAGTCTCACTTCATTTAAGAATATTAATTTAACATTCTGCCAAATTTTTGCATTTTCTCTTTGAAAATAACTGTTGATGAGGCAGTTGTAATTTTTTGGGAATCCTACATAGGATTGGGGAAGAAGGGTGGTTTATGGTCAATTCCTACTTATGATGACGAGGGGTGGGGCACTAAAAATTAGTTTTTTTGATGGCATCATATTGGAATAGCCCTTACTCTATCCCAAATTAGAAATGTATCAGGTCCTGCACGTAGGCTGAAGTCCAGATGCATAACTAATTTATTGAAAATAATAAATTTAAGAAAAACTTGTGTGCATGTAATAGTGCAGATATAGTGCAGTTTCATCGCTAAAACTGCAGTTTACCAATGTTATTCTGCCTTTAAGATTGCAGTTTATCCACCCCTTATATGCGGTTAGAGTTAAATGCAGCATTTTACTTTTACTGTATTTTTTTTTATAAGAATTTACTTCACTTGTTAACATCAGTTATACTGTGGGAACAAACCGCAGTATTGCTACTGCAGATGAAGTAAAGTTTTTATTGCACAAAGACCATAGTTATTGCATTGTAAAACTGCAGTTGAAATGCCACAGATTTAATGTGAATTTTCTTTGGATGCGAGAATAGGTTAGGTTATTGTTTCTGTCCATTATTTTTTATTGTTCATACTTCCACTTATTTTTTTTTCGTTTTTTAAGTTTTTGCCCTTGTGACACGTCCCTATGATTTTCTGACAGTAAAATTTGACCTGTTCGTTTTGCTGCGATTATTTTCAACAGGTCCAGCAAGAATATGCACAATGGCAACAGCAGCAAACATTAGCAGTGCTAACCATACAAAGCCAGCAGTCTGCACTTGGGGCACAGCAAGGTAATGGATATATATATATATTTAATTTTTGGGATTGGTTTTCGGAGAGTTAAGAAGGTGGAATTGCTAAAGACATGCTCTCTCACCGATACTGCTCTCCTAAAACAAACTAAGTCATGAGAACAATCTGCCATTTGTCAAGTTAGATTCGCAGGCTACATTATGACTTACATGACTGAATTATATCATAAAACTCGTTTCTAAGCTTCCAATTCAAACATTTTATAACAGTTGCCCTTCAGCAGAGCTTGCAGCAGCAAGTAGGACTGATGACGGCGGGCACTCTCGGTATTGGGGTAGCTCAGGATTCAGTAACGGCCCTCAGCATGGCGCAGAACCACTTGCAGGCTTCATCTTTGCAAGTTGGAGGTTGGTTCTTTTATTTTATTAGGCATAGACGGGGTTTTAATTTAATTCAACTCAGTACCATATCGTGATGCCAGTTAGTAGGAGGGTTATCTCACTATCAGGAGGAGACTCCCACTTCAGTTGTAACTTAAACATCATTGCTAAATTGAATTCCTAACAATTTTCAACTATTTTTAAGAAGATTATTCCATTGTCTTGTAGAACGTTAGAAAAAAGATCAATTGTTCTAACACGAATTTCCTCTAGGGGATTGGAGTGAACATGTCTACGTTTAGCATTAGCATTTGGCTTAAAAATAATTGAAACTAAATTTAAATTACATGGCAGATTTTACTTTTCAAACAAACCTAAGCTGAAATCTTTCCTTCGAGATCGCAATGATTCCCAGTTTTGATGATTTAGCATCTCGGTCACACTATCTGTCCTTTTAGCACGACAGTTTACAAATCTAGCAGCTCTACTTTGGATCATTTTGATGGATTATATTGTGTGGATCCCAAACTAGAGCAAAGTATTCTAAATGGGGTCTCAGCAACAATAATAAATTGTATTTTGTATAATTTATATATGTATTTCCTTTATAATGGATCCACAACAAATTTTTGCAAAGGTTAATTTTAATTTAATTTCACTGCTCAATGGTGAAGTTATTGCTAACCAGTAATGCCTTTTTTAACTGTAAGGGGGGAGGGAGGAAGAGGGAATTGAACATTTATGGCTCATCCAGACCTGCTAAGTCAGGGATGTATATAATGATCGGAGAATGAGTAATGTATAATGTATGAGAGAGTAATGTATAATTCCGATTTTTGCTGATAAGTTAGGGAAATTCCTTTTCAGTCAGCTGCAGAAAAGAAAGAAACGTCGTTTGAATTGAGACTACATTTATATAAATATTAATAATTTTTGATTTCTATGATAAAATGCAATAGCCCAGAAAGTACTAGAGCTGCAAGAAATAAAAAATGTTTGAATTATTAATAAATAGTTGGTTTATTTCACTAAGTAGGTTTGAATGTTTTTTTTCGTGTAGAAATTATTTTTAAAATCTGAAAATAATTTCTATAGGCATTCAAGCCTACTCAGATTCAAATTTACTTCTCAACTTTGCACACCTCAACATGTGTGGATCTAAGGGGGACACTTGCATGTTGAGGGTTGCAAAGTTGAGGAGCAAATTATATTTGCTTCCCATGAAAATGCCATTGCATTGAATATTTTCATACCTCATATTCCTCAAAGCAGTGTTGATAGTACTAATTTAAATTCATTGTTGGGCGATAATTGGAATAATTGTCAATTTTTTTCTTCGTCAGCAGTGAACGAATTTATTATTTAAATTGTTACAAAACTCACACTGTAAGCAGACCGACTATTTGACAGATATGCTACACTTTTTGCATGGGGAAACATTAAAGTGTAAATGGAAGTTTAAAAACACGGTTTGCATCAAAACTGTGATTTATCACAGTATTAAGTCTGCTGTTGTTGAACCATATTTTAATGCACTTAAACAGGTGCTAGAAAATGCAAAATTCTTTTTAAGAATTGCTCAAGATTGTTAAGAATTCAATTTAAGGGACGTGGTTTAAGTTTTTGGTTTTTGGAAATTCCCTTACCGGGCTACAGGCTAGTAATTATGGAGTTTCCTTCCCCCGATCCCCCGAAAGTTCATTGACTCAACATCTGAATTCATTTTTGATTCTTGCACATTTTTAGGACTAAATGCTGCTGCTGTAGCCACAAGTATTCCAGCATTTTTGCCTACTTCCTTATCGACTTCATTAACCACATCAATGCCCAGCATTTTAACGACCAATTCAGGTAGGCAATTATTAGAAAACTAGTTAATGAGAGGTGCGATTAATTTTGGGAATGGTTAATTGGAATTGGTTAAATCCCTTTAGGGGGTCAACTGCATTTGGTGCAAGGTCAGGTGTTGTCACAGGCTGGTGGTGTCCCTACTCTTGTAGGCCACGCTCAGGCCTTGCAAGGCGCGGTCACGACGGCCAATGTAAATATTTTGCCACAGACATCCCAAGTAGTGTACACGCCATCTTTTCAACAGCAAGTTCAAACGAGTCAAGCTATGGTTCAGGCAACTCAAGCCATTTTGACAAGCCAGGCACAAATGGCGGCGGCAACCCAGCAGCAGCACCAGTTCTCTCAAGTGGCCTTGCAAACGCACGCCCAGGCGGCCGTTGCCCAACAGCAAGCCGGAGTGGCACCGACCACTTTTTATTTTGTTTCGCAAGCGCCACTGCCAAGCACCGGCTTCAGCATTGCCAACAATCAATCGGCTGCTGTCCAGTTGCACGTTGAAGCCCAGGCACAGGCGCAAGTGCAAGCTCTGGCCCAAGCTCAGGCTCAGGCACAGGCTCAGGCGCAGCAACAAAGCCAAAATCAAGCCAGGGTATTACAGCAGGTTTCAAATGTGCCTCCCAATGGAACCTCGCTGGTTGCTGCCTATCCGTTCCAAGTATGATATCACATTTTATTTTTCTAAATCCTTGGTCATTTGACAGTACAGCATTTGTTGTTTTCTTTCGTAATTTATTAGAGAGCTTTATTTCCCCTCTTTCATTCAACTCTTTTTATTTTGTCTGAAATTTAGTTTCCACAGGTTACCAATGTGACGGCATCCACTCACACCACTCCAACTGCCGTCGCATATCCCCACTATCGGACACAGGGTGACGCCTTGACAGGCCAAAAGAGAAAATTTCAGGAAGACACTCAGATGCGTGACAGCTACCTGGTTAGTTTCAAATTTAGTAAACTGGTGCAAGACTTAATTCCGGGACAGTTCAGTTTGAGCCCGATTGGTTTGTTACTTTGGTGTAATTGCAGTAGAGAATCAATGAAAATTTGCAATTATAAATAAATATACACACTAATGTCAGTAACTGTAAAATTCTGCAACTGTCATTAGTTTGTGTGAATTTATTAATAAGTGCAGCCTTGCCAGTTTTTTCTTGGAAATCTTTGAAAGAATATGTTTTGCAATACAGGAAAAGCAGAATATCTTACCACAATTTCACAACTTCGGAATAGCATAACATTCTCAGGGTGACTGGACAAATCCAGTAATAAATTTCCCTGACATTTCAGGTTTTCCAGACAAATTCTCACAAATTTCCAGACCAAACCAAAGTGATTGTTAACTCATTTCTACTGGCACATGCAATTAAAAATGCAATATTTGGCAACTACCCTGGGCCACACCCACAAATCCATTTTTTTTTCAACTCAAAAATATTTTTCATAGCCTGCAGGCGAAAATCTGAAGGCTCTTGTACATTACTGCAAAAAAATAGGCAGAAAATGGTACACAGGCGATTTTATTGCTCAAAAACACTCAAAAATGAGCTAAAAATTACCAATAGTACCTAATTTTTTAATTTATTTTGATTTTCCAGACAGATTAAATTTCCCTGACATTTCCAGGTTTTCCAGACGGCCAGACACCCTACATTCTGATATTGGAAATTAAAACAGAAAAAGCTTATTTGTTATAAAATAATTAAAGATTATAATTAAAAGCATGGCATGCAAATAACCATAAAGAACAACTCGTGTGATCGACAACCATTCTTTTGATAGCTTGGTTGACTCCACTACAATGTTGATCTTCAACAATTTTACATTATGAAATTTCGCTACTGTCATTTTTGAGTGTATTTAGTTATAATAGCGCACATTTCCAATATTTTGGGAACACAGTGGAAGGATAACAGTTTTGTAAAGCATCTTATGCAATTTCTCCAATTCTGCGCATAATATTTTGCTTTTGTTACTTGTCAGGTTAAAAACGTTTATGGTGAATATGGAGAACGTGAGATTCAGTTGGGTTAAAAAGCATTTAAATTTTAAAATAATTCGTTACTCCAATCTGGTATGTAATCACAGAAAGTGATTGTTTAGTTAAAATAAGGCCAACAGTTTTGACATGCAGCTGCAGTCATCATCATAGGCATAACTAGGATTTACCAAAGGAAGGATGGGGGGGAACTAATTGCAAGTCAAAAACTATGCAACAGTATTTTTGCAATACTTTTTTTGTCAATGAACTCATTTGGAACAGATTGACTGCTTATTGTTTTTACTATAATTTGTTGATGCAGCATTATGATTACATGTGTTTTCTAAAATATTTCAGTATGGTGGTCAACCTTTGAGAACAACTGCACAGCCAGGGATGATGTCAATTTCGCCTGCTACTAGTTCTAATTACAATCCTCATCATCATCATCACCATACGATGGTCTCCTCTGTGGCTGCTCCAGGGTAAGAACGATGACAAACAACAAATGCCTTTAGCGGTAGAACTGCATTGTCATCGTGTTTAAGGGATTTAGATGAACTGCATCCACTCCAAATTATTCTCCTTTTTTTGCTTTCCTTCCCCATTCATCTAAAAATAATCTCAAATCTTTACGAAATATCCTTTCTTAGGCTATCCATTTTGGGACGTTTTTTGGAAGTGCAGGTTCTCCCTTTTATTTGTAACACTATTTAGTGATACACTCGTACATTTTGCTACTAATCAGATTCTTCTATTTCAGATTGTTAGCCATTGGGCTTTCCTTTATTTATTTGTTATTTAAAAGTAATTTTTATTTGCAAACTATTGCATCGTTTTAGCAATTGATATTAGGCTTTTTGGACTTGCATTATTTTTTTTTATTTTTATGGTCCTTTTTTTCGATGCCAATTGTAAGCAAATGCCTAAACAAATATTACTTTTTCCTCTTCAGCCGAATTTACCAGATTGCATGTAGGGCCAAGCCCTTACTTTGTAATCTGCTTCATCATTGGGATTTTTATTTGGGATGGGCATACAGGGTTTCATCTGGTATTTTTTTTAAACTTTTAAATAATATTTTTACCAAGAATTTATAGAATACTATATCAGCCCAGTTGTTTGCCATGTTTGCATCACTGCCTCAGCATTGTTCATACCGAGTTCGAAAACGAAAGTTAGCGAAAAAAGTCCGGGAAAAAGAACAAATTGCCCGAGAAAATCAGGATGTATTTAATAAAGCTTGTATTTATTATTTTAAATTAAGCGCAGTATAATGCACTAGCCTAATCTTGTCAAAATTTTCTATAAAATTTTCCAATTCCTTTTTAATTTCTATGGGGACTGTTCATATATTACATAGTTTGTACTGTATTAATTGGGAGATTAATTGTTTATCCCCGTTAGGATAAACAGGTGCCTGGTTGTAATTTAATCTCGTCTTGTACTTAGAAGACCTGGGCTCTCTTCCCAAGGTCTGCTGCTTTGACTGTTGTTTTCAAGGATTTTCATAGTCCTTCCAGACGAATGTTGAGACAGTTTCATTAAAAGTTGGCCACGAATACATTCTTACCCTCTACTATCTCCTCATGTTCTTCTTCCTCTTTTCCTTTCCTCATGGCCTAAAGACTTTCCACTATGCCATCTGCAGTTGGGCATTGATTTTTGTCTTAGTGGCTGACCTTTAATGATACTGTTCCGGCATTGTTTTTTGCCCTGAACAAGGGCAGCCGACCTTAAGAATTGAATCCACGTCTTCAGATTGTGATGAAAATGTATGTTTGTCAGGGAAGCCCAGTTGCTGAATTCTGTACAAACCTTGTTGAACTTCAGTGACGAAACTAATATTTCAGAAATTGATTTGTTAAGTTTAATGGAATGTTATTGCTTGATTGACCGTGATAGTAACCCTTGTTTCCATTAAAAAAGGGTGAATATCACGGGGAATCTGAGCTCGCCTAAACCATATCAGGAATTACAAATTATACCGTAAATCTTCTAGAAATGACCCGGGTGATCTTTTATTTCTTTGGCTTTGGAGGTGGGCGTTTAGTTAAAATGTAAATAATATCACAGTACCTTTACCCATATTTTTGTATAGCAACATAGGCGAAATATGGATGGGCTACCTTTTGAAGCTAGGCTATCATAGTATCATTTAAAAATTTTAAATTATTCCTGGGGGTAATGAAAAGTCTGGGCCAAAACTCGGGATGGGGGACAATTTAATGCATAAGAATAATCCTGGATGAAACCCTGATCACAATATTGTTTTTTTGGGGTTGGGTAAACAGGGCATATCTCATTAGCTCTGTGCTCTGTTTAGCTTACAGGCCAATCCAGTTGCAGCTCCAGTGCTCGCGCTACCTCCTCATTTAATGCCTACATCTCTCGTGGCATCTAAACCGAATGAACTGACTTACAGGGACCAACAATTGATGCCCCCGCCCCCAGTCCCAGTCTCACAAGGTTGGTATCCACATCTCCCCAATGTGTTTTCTTTAAAAAAAAAAGCTTTCTTGTCTACACTTTTGATAGCAGGAACGTATGCGAAATCCCATTATCATATGGTTAGATTTTCGAGTAAAATGTTATCAATTCCTAACCACTTTTTTTCAGGATGCCATTTAGCATTGCTTCAGAACAATTCAAGTATCTTGCCCCTTATCTCCCCTCTTAACTAATGCTTATTTTACAGTTTGGATCCAACGATTGTCGAAAAAGTGCATCATTCATGGTTTACTGACATTAGTTTAGAATAGGTTGGAATGAACTATGAGAAGAATGAAATGAGTCGTTGTTACTGCAAAAGATTGTATGTCAAAAAATTTCCATTTTGGGCTATCACCTGAGATAAAATTATTTTCTCGTCCTGCTTATCCTTACAAAATGTTGTTAAGTCATCCACCAATAAAATGCATTATTAGTTATTGTTTTTTGATCCTCCTTAAAAATGAATAAATTTGACATATGACCTATTGAAATAACAAGGACTAAATGCAATGCTAGGTTTTGGAAGCAGAAAAGTTTTGGAAT
Organism: Proteroiulus fuscus; assembly: GCA_034700285.1. NCBI lineage: Eukaryota > Metazoa > Arthropoda > Diplopoda > Julida > Blaniulidae > Proteroiulus > Proteroiulus fuscus. The sequence continues at coordinate 9,450 of JAQIXP010002311.1, forward strand.
TATCCACATAACATTATTTCACTACAAAAATAGTCTTAATTTTTTTTTTCTGGAAAACTTGCTTATTTGGTCCAAATGATTTTTAAACTTGTAATTTCTAAAAAAAAAGTTTTAAGTTTTTTTTTGCATCACATTCTGAAATTTGGTCCGAACAAGGATTTCGGCAAAATCTTTATTTCTACAGTCATGCATCTATAAAACGTTGATTTCCTGGCTAAAATTTTGATTCCAAAATCACATTTTCAAGAAATTAGATTTTAAATATAGTTAAATCTTTGTTTTTCTTCAAATGATCTAGATTAATTTTTGTACAATAAATGTTGTAGTTTGATATAAGGATTATTATATTTCCTATATCAGATGACAGAAAATTGATAATTAGGTATGAAAATGTATTTTTTAGCTTAAGTTAAATGTGTGAATTTGAGAATGCTTTTGAATTATTTGCTTCCAAGACTTAGCATAAAATAAGTGGTGTAATCAGTTGCTTAAATGACTTCGAACCAGGTTGTTGTTTTGGATGTGAACTAATGATCCATATTTTGTAAATGCTCAATGAATTTTTGTATGGTCTGAAAGTTAACTTAACCATCTTAATTTTTGATAGTAAGGAGTAATTCTCCAGTATTTTGAAATTTCTTACTTCGCCAATTGTTTTTAATGGCTTGATGGTTTTCTTTGATGACTGTTGACTATGATAACAATTATTACATTGACTTAAATTGTTTTAACTAGTTAATCAGTAGGCCTACAAAATTGTGTGTTGTGGCCCATAATATTTATTCAGAAATAGTATGCTGTAGACTTTTTTTAAGTTCTATATTAATTGTGGCTCGCATTAGTGATGCTTAAGGTTCATACAGGACTAAAAGAAGGGAAATTTACTGCAATCAAATATAATTTAAATTTAGTTTCACATATCTTAACCCAAGAGGTAGGCATGTTCACTCCAATCCTCTGAAGAAAATTCCTACTAGAACGAATAATTATTATTGGTCTCTTTTCTTACGTTCTATAAGGCAATGGAATAATAATCTTAAAAAATGGCCAAGAATTGGCGAGTGACCAATTAATTTCCCTGACTTATAACAACTGTGAAAGTTACATGACTTCCATGTTGCCCAAACTTTCCTGATATAGTGAAACCGAGTTAAAGAACGGCGTAAATAGCCCATTACTGGCAATCGCATGGCAATAGATATTTACGCCATTCTTTTGCTCGGTTTCACTATAGTTTCAGGTATGGGTGGACCCTGGAATCAGGTTTTCCTTTAATGTTTTCTCCATTAGTTTTCTAAATTAGCGTACTTATATTGATTCTGTAGTGCTCGCGGCGGCGAAATATTCCAGTATGAACCTTGGCATCAGTACGTTTGATTATGTGTCTAGTTTGTAAAATCATGTCTTCCCTTTGCAAAGTAATGGCATCGTAAAAAGATTGGAGTCGAGGAATTTCAACCTCACAATGAGTTCCGTTTGATTTTTTTTCTTTCATGTGCTGATTTTTTGCTGGATTCCTGATTCGTGTCTCTCCTTGTACCATATATTCTCCTCGGTCAACCCATGTGGCTCTCCGGTGATTTTTTCTGACAATAATTTGGTTGTGCCATTAATTCGAAAACCTTTCTTTCCAATTTTCATGATTTGACTGTCGTATTGGATACGATGGCATGCCGTTGTCGTTTGGGTATATTAATCATTTGAATTTTTTTTTTTCATTTATGACAATTATTTGATTCAACGCCATCTTCGTTTGCTCTTCGTTCCATCTCAATTTATTTTCACTTGCAATGGCTTGTGTTCGGGGGTGGGGTGGGGTTTCATCTCAACTTTTTCATTCTGTACATGTAGGTGGTGCTAATATAAATAACAGAAGTGTTGAGTTGGACCGAAAGAGGTTGAAAGGAGCTCTCTGGAATGTTGCCTGTAAGTTTGGAATTGATAATATATAATCTTGCTTTGAAAATGTTACTTGTAATTGTATCCTGAAATAAATTTATCGTTTAGCCATGTACGGATCGTCCGATGAGGAGGACGACGACACTGGCAATTCAATGTCCCCCGTAAATCGCCAGTTGCAGCGCGCGGCTGTTAGGCGCAGTTACCCACCATATGGCACTAAACCTAGCATGTATCCATCGCAAAGGATAAATGATGACGGAATCATCCCAACACAATCTCCGAGCCTACAAGGTATTTCACTTCTGATAACTGCTTGAAAAATTAGCTTAAGAAATGCAGAAAGGTTAAGGACAAAAAGTGTTCGAGATTGTTTGAAACAAAAATTTAGAATTATTTACAATATAGTTTATTTAGCCCAAAGTCGAAATTGTTTGTAATTTTTTTACATTGAGAATCTTAATTTTAGTAAGTCATAATATTAAAACGTTAGATTATGCCAAAATTGCATTCTACAAATTATGATTTTCAGACCAAATTCCAGATTGGGGTACAAAAATCATGAGTTTTTCACAAGTCGTGATTTTGAAAATTATGATTTTGGATCAATTGATCTCAAGTTCAAGAAGAAAATCAAGATAATTCTTTGTAAGGTCTAACAGCTTATGGAATGAATCCCGAAAGATTCTCTTGGGATGTAGGTAGCATTTAAATATTACTTAATAGATTTGGGGATAGGGGGTTCACATTTTGTGCTGATATGCTACATGGGGGAGGGGGTCTAAATTGAAATTAAGAGGGATATTTAAATAATTTAATAGTTAAACCTCAATTATATTCACCTAAAGAGTTATGGGTTGGGAAAAACAAAGAAAGTTATGGGATTTGTGATTTAAAAAATATTACTCACTAGCTGGTCGACCCACGACTTCGTCCGCTTGAAATTTGGGGAAAACATATATTAAAGTATTTTGCTATTAATATCCGGTATAGATCCCGTTCCGAGTGAAATTTTGTAAAATCTCTAGTACACATTTGCCTATATCATGAAAGCAATATACGAGCGTACTGTCCAAATTTAATGTTGTAGGTTTAAGCAGAGCGTCCATTATCCGTGTATCACGTTTTTGCCCCTAAATTCCGTTATGAGTAGAACTTTATAAAATGCCGACTACGCCTTAACCTATATCATAAAAGTAATATACTGTCCAAATTTCATGTTTTTTATGTGAACGGTTCAGGCTAGGCGTCGGATTATCCGTGGACCCCTTTCCGAGTGGAATTTGAAAATATCCCCACTATACCTTTTCTTATATCATAAAAGTAATATACTGTCCAAATTTCATGTTTTTTATGTAAACGGTTCGGGCTGGGCGTCGGATTATCCGTAGATCACTTTTTTGCCCGTAGATCCCGTTCCGAGTGGAATTTGGTAAAATGCCTACTACGCCTTTACCTATATCATGAAAGGAACAAACTGTCCAAATTTCTTATTAGTAGGGTTAGTGGTTTGGGCTGTGTGTCGATTATCCGTAAATCCGTAAAAAATCCGTAAAAAAACTAACAACTACACCTTTTCTAATATCATGAAAGGAATATACTGTCCGAATTTCATGATTCTTGAGCGAGCAGTTTGGGCTGGGCATTGATTTTCCGTAAATCGCTTTTTTTGCCCTTAAATCACTTTCTGATTGGAATTTGGTAAAATCCCTTCTTAGTGGGTGCCTACGTCATGGCAGGGATATACTGTCCAAATTTCATAAGTCTAGGGCCAACGGTATGGGCTGGGCGCTGATAGATCAGTCAGTCAGGACTAGTCTTTTTATATATATGTATATATAGATTACAACTAAATTTAGTAAATTTAAGGAATTGCTACTGACCTGCAAAGTTAAAGTAATTTGCTTCATTTTGAATGAAGTCAGGAAAACAAATTGATGTGAAAGTTGATGGTACTAAATATACTGGATTGCTCGCTTTATTGCTAAAAATTAGCCAAAAAAAATATAAAAAAAATTAATTTCATTTATGCAAAAATGTTTTAAAAAAATCTGTCAAAATGTGTAAAAAAAGTCGTGCAAAATTTAAAAATATATTAGTTAAGCAAAATCAGGTATAAATTCATGCAACAATTAAAAATATGGGTAAAATGTATGCTTAAATGTCAGATAAAATTAAAAGGTTAATAAGGTGATAGAAGATTTTCAAAATCTAGTGCTATCATGAATACTTTAATCTGAAAAGTCTTGTTTAATCACAAACCCTTTGTACTAATTTGCTACCTTAAATTAAAACTCTTTTTGGTCAGATTTACCATTACACCTGTGCTAAACTTATAAATCCATTTCTGAATATAAACTGGCTTTAATAAATATTTCTACAGTTAACTTTTACCTTATAATCTCTTTTTTTTCCTATTTAGGACAAGTTAGTTATAATCAAAGCAGTCAACTCCGCTATCAATATCAGAACCCGTTCTGGATGGCACCAAATTAAACACCACATGTGATGTCTAAGTATACACATTTATTTTGATTTTAGACCCATTTGCAGACGTTTTATTTTTATGTGAAAAATACAATGTTTTAGTTCATATATTGATTTGAGAGATGACGGAATAAGCATAGTACAAATCTTTACAAAACATTCAAAAACTAATTTAAAATTTTATTTATCATCTGGTGCACAATTGGAAAAATCCAAAAAATGGCTTTTATGTAATGTTTACTGATGTCCAGTTGAAGCGTACACATTATGTATCAACTATCAATCAGTATCAATTGATTAGCATATTTTGGATGTTACAGTCACTTATCAATTCAGAAAGTAACTTAAACCAATTAATTGAATTCGTAAGATTAAATACTTTGGAATGTGTTGCACCAAACTGATGCTTTTTTGTCTATTTGTATATATTATTATAAGTACATGTTTGAGGAATTCTTCTGATATTTTCTATGTGTTTGACATTAGACAGTTAGCGATTTACTCGGATTTCACATAAAATCCTAGAAAATGTAAAATTTGCTTCACAACTTAAACTGATTTAAAATTTGACTTATTCAAACGTAAAATGAGACTAAATACAGATATAGGCTGTTTAATGAAAATATAAATTTTAAACATTGTTCCTTTAATGACATCACCGCAAAATTAGTAGGGAATTTCCCGATTTTCACTCCTGAATGGATATATGGGATATAAACTGGGGATACATACGTTGCAGTCATTGGTCACACTGACTACGATTACTTTTCTTCGTTATGATTTAAAATGAATTCAAATATGACTGCCTCCTGTTTCTTTTTTACTACGATTTTACGTCACTGAAAATGAATACGGCTTTAGTTTATTTTAAGGGAAGTGACAATTTTATTAATTTCTCGGATTTTATTTTAAATATAAGTAAATCGCTAACTATCAACCTGTTAGCACCAAGAAAAGTATATAGCTGATTATTTATTTTATTTAACCAATTTAAATATTCAGATATATTATATCAGAATAAATCTCAAACAATTGTTTTCAAGCCTTCCATGAGTAATTAAGAAAATGGTGTTAATGAATATTACATAAAAGAAGCATAGCTGAACTTGAGGAAAATGTCAGTTACCGAGGGTATCTGCATTAGTCCAATTATATGGGATGGGAGGGGAACTTGACGGCTACTTCTGAAAAATCTTCTTGTAAATATAAGGGTAATTTTTTTATGTATTTACCCCTATTAGATTCATAATTTGACAAAATTAACTTTTTTTTCTGCAAATGATTGTTTATTATATTATTAAAAAATAATCAATTTTGCAAGAGCTTTGTTTTCGATTAGCCAGGATTCCCTAATCTGCAAATAGGTTTGTGGTAGGTTACAATGTAAATCTTGTACATTTAAAAAAACAAACAATACTTTTATGTGTAAGTGTGAATTGTCATGTTTCTTCTTTCTTATGTGTACTCTTATGACTAATGCATGTATTCAAAAATCAATTTCTATTAAAAAGAGATACTAAAAGTAAATATTCTCCCATAGAATTATTTCTCAAACTTATTAATTTTTTTTTTGTTGCTTTTTATAGATTTTGTGGTTGTTTTGTTGGAGAGAGGGGGGGGGGGGGGGAAATAAACA
>JAQIXP010002312.1:0-15468 GCA_034700285.1 Proteroiulus fuscus
CATGGCAGAGGTGAAGAAATGCTTTGCCGTAACTCAGAAGAATGATCAATCAATGGTTATTGAAAACCCAGAGAAAGATGACTACGCTCAAATCCAAGTATCAAAAATCCCTGAATTTGTTCCAGGCGTCATTGTTAAAATTGATGTGGAAGAGCCATTTACTAATTCAAAACAGATACGTGTCAGTTGGATAATTTTTCATATCTTGGCATTTATAATTCTTAAAGTCTTTGCATGATGTGCCATTTTTTCCTCTTGTAGAGTGAACTAAAGACTATCTTGGGAGTTTCTTATGTCGACATACAAGATGAAAGAACGCACGGTTACATCAGATGCCAGATGGCCAATGTTACCGATCACGTCGTTAAAGCCATTGAAAATCGTGGCGTAATAACTGTTTTACAAGGTATTGTATGCATCTTTTTTTTAAAGAAAAAATAAAATATCTGTAGTGCTTAAAATAGTTTGAATATTTAGAATGTAATAGAAATATTGTAATGATTAAAGAAATGGAGGTGAAGTTATTTTGAATTAAAAACCTATATATGGGAAAATGTAAAGGATAAAAAAACGTTAAATGGTTTAGGTAAGGAAGAGGAGGAATATTGGAAAAAATTATTCATCGAGCGGGAAGCTAAACGTGAGACAAGAACAAAACCAAAACAGCGAGGAAGCAATAAGGTTTTTTTTTAAAACTATTTGAGTATACAAGTTTTAGTCTGGAAGTTTTCAAAGTCATATTTTTTTGTAAACATTTCAGATAATGCAACGGGCTGTGAGGAGCCTGGAAAAAGCAAAGCATATTCGATTCGATTGATTTTTTTCTATGGGTAAGGCAGTTTTTTGTTATTAAAAATGCTCATTGGATTTTGCCGAGTATTTTTATTTTATTCACTGCTCTGATTACTTTTTAAAACTTCGTTTGTCTATATGTTTGCTTGATATAGGTACCTCCTAAAATAAAATTATTGATACTGTTGCAGTAATCCAGTACCAGGTACCGGTATTGTAAAAATACAGGTATCACTTACATAACATGTACTTTTGTGTATTACCCAAATTCAGACACAGCCAATGAAGATTTTTTTTATTTTATAAATAAATATTAAAGCATAAAATTTAAAAAAAATCTTAGTAAGCTATGATTCAGATTTACATATATTTGCTTTCGAGCTAATGCATATTATATTTTGTTAACTGCAACAAACTAGAACATTAAAGAATTATGGTAGAATTTCTTTAAATTTTTACTTTCTAATAGGATTTGAGGTTGTGGATGGGTTTAAATAAAAACCATAATTCTCATTACAAGAATGCTTGACCTTGGGTGGTCAATTGAGATTTTATGGATGCCCCTTCAGGTGGGTGATAAAAGTACGCGTGCGTGTTGTGATTTCGGCGTTGTTCCCGAAACTGTTTGCTTCAACACGTGTTTTGAATACCGTGAAAGTTTTTTGTTAAAGGCTTTAACTACCCCGGTAGTTTCTTGTGTAAGTATGATATCTTTGAATGTTATATTTCAAAGAATACAATAGAGACCTACCTATGCCATGTGGTCGCATTATGTTTTAAATCAGACTGCGGGCATTGATATGCTTTTTCAAGTGGGTTGGTTGTAATATTTTTATGAACTAGCGTATTGTTTAACAGTAGCTAAGGAAATAACCAGGACAGGAGTAACTGAGGTGGGGGAGTGGAATTTTATTCCATTGTAATGTGATTACATGTATATGAAAAGAAACAAGACTATGAATAAAATTGTAGCACCTGACTGCACTCCAGATTGCAGTTCTTGTCTGCAATAAAACTTCAATGAAAGTACAGCCGGTTTGTTGGATTCTAACAGTTCTTTGAAATTCATTACAGTAAAACTGCATTCCAGAAACAGATCTGGGTTTTTTTTCTCTTTTATTTCATGGACTAAAATTTTACTGCAGTTGTGTTTTATAGAATCCCACAGTTGGGCAGCAATTTTATTGCAGTTTGCAATAAAATTGCAAATTGTAGAAAAACTGCTCATTCGATCATCATCGTATGACCGCAATTCCTTCCCGCCCCCCAGATGTTAGCATACGGTAATAGGCCTACATCATGTACATGACGTAGTCCAACCAGGAGGTAGCATGGTTACAGGGTCTGAGTGAGTGCTTCTATTACATATATGCTAACCACTCAAACACGATTACTCTTGTTACATATATGCTAACCACTCAAACACGATTACTCTTGTTACATGGTCCCCTCCCATTTCACTCACACTCAGGCAAGAAAAGCTGCATGTCACTCTTTTTATTCCAAACACTTGAAATTAAATTTTGCTTGTGCCACCTAAATGTTTTAACCTAAAGAAACTTCCTCTATTCCACACCTCTATTGATAAGGCTGAACAGGAGTCTTTCTTATTAAAATATATCTTGTAATGGTTAGTATGTCGTACGGGGGAGGTGGAGGCTTTCGTGGCCGCGGAAGAGGTCGGGGCGGCAACTTCCAAGGTGGTGGTGGTGGTCGTGGCAGAGGAAGAGGAGGAGGAGGCGGTGGACTAGGCCGTTATGACCAAGGACCACCCGAAGAAGTTATAGGCAAGTTTTATGACATTTTATATATTTTTTAGGTATTAGCATATTTTAGAAATAATACTAAATTAATTTACAACATTGCTTCTAGAGTTTGGTCATTATGTTCACCCGTGCGAAGATGAATTGGTTGTCAAGTGCACAATTGAAAAGGTTCCCTATTTTAATGCACCTGTGTATTTCGAAAACAAACAACAAATAGGAAAAATTGAAGAAATATTTGGACCTATTCGTGATTATGTATCCTTTCATAGCATCATCAGGCTACAATTACAGTACAAATACAAAATAATTTTCAAACTCAATATCGCAACAAATTCTTTGACTGCCGCGTAGTATGTTTCTGTTAAATTAATGCAGGATGCACGTCCTCAATCAATACCAATATCACAAAAAGTAATTAACAATGCGTATTATAATTTTCGAAAAATAATATTTTATTAAACTGAATGTTTTTCTTCGAATTTCAGTTATATATCGATCCTAACAAATTGCTACCCCTGCAACGGTTTCTGCCTAAACCACCTGGTACACCTGGTGGTGGGCGTGGGGGAGGAGGACGTGGTGGCAGAGGTTTGTTGTAAATTAAAAATTGTCAGCACTTTGACTAATCGAAGATCTGTATCAATTTCAGTAGAAATCCTGATTTAACCATTACATTTATAATTTAATTTTGGCTTGCATCTTTTACAGGTGGATTCGGTGACCGTGGGGGAAGGGGCGGACGTGGAGGATTTGGCAGGGGCGGAAGAGGGGGTGGTGGTGGATTTGGAAGAGGTGGTGGTGGATTTGGAAGGGGTGGCGGTGGTGGTCATGGAGGAGGAAGAGGAGGCGGTGGTTATGGAGGAGGAAGAGGAGGAGGCGGCGGCGGCGGTGGTGGTTATGGAGGAAGAGGAGGTGGCGGCGGCTTCTCTAGAGGTGGGCCTCCAGCAAAAAGGATGAAATATTAAATTATACTTGACAGTAAGGTCATTTTATATAATTTTTTATATAAAGTAAAAAAAAACGCCATCCTTTGTTAAAATTGTACATTATTTTTATTAAATGGCAACTTCCGCTTTTGCTTTCAACTTCAAGCATATGTCCGCTCCTTTGCGACCATTTTCCATTTTCGCTATCCTCGATCCAAACTGAATGGCCCTTTTGGCTAACGTTGCTGACATACGGAGCCCGAGTTTATGAGCTACGGCACGTAGCAAAAACTTATCACCAATTCCTCTCGGCAAGTTTAAGTTGGCCTGGAAATAATTTAAAACTGGTATTTTTTGGCAGTTTTTATGTAATCCACAATTCAAAAACAACTTTACATTTTATGAACTTTTGATATACAAATTTGAAACTAACCTTGCACCAAATTGGAAGCGAGTTTAGATGTGAAACTACTTCCTCGTCCAAAAATGGGAATCTAGCTTCTCTGCCGTGGTCAGAAATCACCCTAAACATTCATTTTAACAAAATAATTATTGACGTTACATTTGTTAATTTTGCAGTAGGCATTTCATCTTTACCTGTCGTCTCTGCCTAGATTTCTGCACGAGATTCGTCCAATTTCCATCTTTAGTTCGTCAATGAGAGCTTGCCAGCCATTACGTAGAAAACAATTTTTGTGCCTTGAATATCCAGCTAACTGTTCATCAGCTCCCATTCCGGTAAGCACAACCTGTTTTCAAACGTTTGCAGAATGTTAAGTTCGTTAGTATTTTAGAATTTCACCAGAATTCACCATTTACCCTCGATGGTGATGTGTATGTGCTGGCTTCATGGTTGGAATTGCTTATGCCACAACCCCTCGCAGCAAACCAAATAGCACATCCGATGTCATTGTCCAAAACTGTCTCCAATGGATAAACAAGATCGGCAATACGAGCCTCACTTAAGTAGAACAAAGTTAATAGATACCATTTATACACTCCCATTTTATATCATTTTCCAAAAATACCTAGTTTCATTTGTTTTACTAGTAATCAACTGAATTTTGGTCACTTGTAAGCTAATCCATGAATCAATTATATTTTAATTAAATACAGACAGGACCCAAGCTTAATTCTCACCTGAATTTAAGCAGTTCTTCCTTGCCGACATTTATCTGAAATTTAGTGAAGTTAATAATATGTAATTTAAATATATTGGACATATTATTACTCGTTTCTGGAACATACTTCTACAAAATTCCACCGTCGTTTTGGTGCAAGTAACCGTAACTCTATCAATGCTTTTCTGCCACTTATTCGATCAGGAACTTCAAATACATTAGCTGAACTAGCAGACTGTTGCTCAAATGCAACATTTAGTAGATCTATTGAGTGTTCATTTGGTAAGCACCTTAAATATAACAGAATTTAAGCAATTTCCAGTTTAATCATGATCTCAATCTTGAGAATATTACTTTTAAGTTCAATTCACATATTACCTATCTGCCAACACGCATAGCACAGTGGAATCCAGTCCTCCAGAAAATAAAATAGCTATTTTTGAATGCATGCAAGGTAAATTTAAGTCTGGCTTCTTGCTTTGTAAATCCATTGTTGAAATTCCAACCTTGATAGATTGCTTGATACAATCCTGGCACATATTTGGTTGATTATTTACCCTTTTAAAGACCGCCTGCTCTAACACCATTTCGAAATCATATATCATTTTCTGCAGGAAGTCATTATTTTCATAATTTAATTTAAGGTGTTGTGGAATGTCTAAATATACATTGTCCAGATCGTTTGGCGTTGGTAGTGCACAATTGAAGTGATTTTGAATGGGAGTGTTCAACTTTACACTGGACCATGAACATCTCTGAGGCAACAGTTTTATATCTGACTGAGCAGATTTTGAACACCGAGTACTCTCGAGAGTTTCCACTGATGAGCTCCATGGAAACAAATGAATATTGTCTATGAAACTGAAGTCATCTTTTAATAAATTCAGACAAAAGATGCCAGAAGCAGGCACTTCTGCCCAGTCCTAAAGTTGTAATATTGTAAGTATAATTCAAATGTTAAGTTTAGCATCAACAGCTAGGTTCATAGGGGATTAGAGAGAAAGGGGAAGCTGAATTACTTTCTTCATTTAATTATCTTAGATTAGATTTTTAACCTGATTATTGGTTCCTACATTTGGCCTGCTGGCCACAGATGTCAAGGCAATAGTACTAATCGGTCCGGATGAATGTTTCCAGAGCAAACTTCGTCTTCCAAAAATGTCCCTGCCAAACCATAGTTTCTTCCTTTTGGCCTAAGATGTGGAGTTAATTTTGACCTTGATTTGAGACGCTAGTTAATGGTACAATTTTAATTACCTGCCAATAAATGAATGCCCATGGGCCGTGAATTTTTGATATTTGTAACACCAAATCTGAATCATCTTGACAGTGTTGAAACAGATCGAACACTACCAAAGTATCGTTGGCTTCATCCGGAACCTGTCAGCATTTAAAAATTGAAAGGGCTTTAATTAACTTTTGTGCTACATAAAAACAAATTGGCAGAAATGGGGAATAATTTTTTATTTCCTTAAATAATGCGCTGTGCCGATATGAGTATAGCCTGCATGGTCCCCCAAACCAAATTAAATGCCATACAGGCAGCAGCAAGGACCCTATAGCTTCTAGAGGAAGCAAATCATCAAAAGATGGAATAAAATAAAATTTCTAAGTTTGAAACCCCATTTTTTGTAAGGAAAAGTAAATTAAGGGACACATTCATAATTTGAACTCGCCCCCTCGAAAATTCATGGAGCTGCCAGTGAATGTGTATGATTATCTAGGCCTATATGCTTTCAACATAGTAAAAGTGCAGCGCTATAGTGATACCCAGCAAAAGAACGGCGTAAATTTCCGTTCTTTTGCTCGGTATCACTATAGTTTCACTGTGGAAATTTCTTTGTTGGGTTAAAGCTGCACTGTCCTGAAGAAGTTTTTCATCCAAGATGGGGCTCAGTGCACGTGCACATTCCATCAAGACAAATTAATTTGGCACGCGCAGTGATCCCCATTTTGGAACAAAAATATTTTCAGGACAGTGCAGCTTTAATTTGTAAAATTAACAACAATTATAATATGACCTTAACCCCGCCGAATATTTCTCCATTCCAGAGAAGAAAACTTTCATCATCGGAGGTCAAAGGTTGTTTTACTGGAATTGAACCTCGTAAATGAAGTACACAGCCTTGGATTTGAGCGCTAATATTTTGGGTTAAAGGTCGGCAACATTTGTATTGGCAGTCTGGACCACGTTGTGTTAGCAGCTGATCGTCAGACTGGAAATGGGAAATGAAAGCTTGGTGTAAGTACAAAATAACCAATTTCTTTCTCATAAATTATTAGTTTTAGACTCACTTTCTCGCAATAATTTGCGCTTGTAGGGTGTAATGAACAAAAAATACCACACATGTTTCACGGTAAATGCATAACAGGGATCTGAATATATGCCAGTGATACTGGCGCCATCTGGGTTCCAGACCAGTTTTCTCTTCATTTGCAAAATTCAAAGTATAATCTAATATTAGCAAAATTAGCATGCAAAACTGCAGCTTACTGCTTACAGTGTAGTTGTACTGTAGGGAAAGTTACTATAGTGCAGGAGCATAAAATTGTACCTGTATGGGATTATTTTTAAAGCTGCACTATAATCCTGAAGAAATGTTTGTTCCAAAATGGGGGTATGTGCATGTGCACATTCCAGCAAAACAAATTTTGGAATAAAATTTTTTTCAGGACAATGCAGTTTTAAGAGTACTCTAGCTCAGCTGCTAAATTTTGGGTGGGAAATTGTCCCCAGGTTTTATGTCATGCTGATCGACATCATTATGTCTCACGTTGAGTTAATTGTGCTTGTCGTACTGCACTCGATGAAATCCTTTGAGAAACGTGATCTTACCAAATCAGTAATAGAACAATAAAACCAATACAATTTTTTGCAAACCAATTTTTATTTACTGCTAATACAATGAAACATGCTAATCACGCATGAGATAGGCATCCTCATCTAGATCACAATCACAAAATTCTGAAATATTTTAAGTACGATAAAGGATTACGTTTGAAACTACGGCTACCAGGAAACAAGATTTCATACGAGCTATGGAAAAATTCCCGAGAGCAGTATAGATGCGTTTAGAACGAGGTTTTGAACAAGAAGCACATAATGGTTTAGAGGCCCCCCAAAAAAAGTCCAAAAAAAATGACGTTATCTTATCGCCTGTATTAACTAGACCTAACTCAAAATGCTGCCTTATTTGTAAATATTAATGGATGATAAGGCTGGCTAAAGGAATTGTTCCCTGCACTCCTCAAATTCCCTTACATGATATCTGACTGTACTTATTTTCTGGAGACACAGCAGCTATACTGGAGGTTTGATGAAACAAAAATCTTACTGACAAATGCAACCATTCCCTTATTGCCTCGTTTTTATATATCGATTAGGGCTCCAGCTCGAGACCAATTCCTAGCTTGTGACCTCCTTGGTTGAAATTTTTGCCATCGATCATGGCCGACAATGTCAAAGTAATACCTGAAAAATATTGTAAAACAAACCCTTTCATGATTTTAAACATTCTTTTCTGGTATTTTGATCCATTTTTAAACAAATCTGAAATTACCTCGTCTCAATTTTTGTGTGTATCCTAAACCAATCTGGCTGTTATTGCTAACCTTTGCCTAAAATATAAAAAATGCATTAAAAAATTAAAATACTGAGCTATGAGGATTGGACAGCATTACCACTCAGCATTTGGAAAAATAGATAACAATCCAGATGAAATTAAAAGCTTGTAAACGTACGCTAATAGATGCATCATCGTCAAGAGCGTATTTGCAACCAAGCCCAAAGCGAGTTGCATTGCTGCCCGTAGTCCAGGCTAACTGGACGCCAGTTTGGAGTTTGTCGTTTACTTTTTGATAGATGGTACCACCGAATTCTTGTCCGTCATTTCTATGGAAAATAATTTTTTAGTTGCCGTATCCCATATACAAATAAGTGGACAGATAAACTTTAGGGAAACTAACACATTTGTGTGCAAAACAAAGTCGCCTATTGAATATCCTACTGCAAAATTGCTTTTCGTAAGCTTCTGTTTGGCCGTTTCGAACGATAGTTGATAACCCGCTAGCCAGCCATTGTAACTGAAAAATGAACAATCTCTTTACTTAAAAGTTCGTTGGAGGTCAGACTTTATTGCAAAAATATAAAGAAAGATTAGGCCTACCCCAAAACGGCTGCACCATGAACGATTGGACCAGCCAAATCCAAATCTACATCGGCATTCAAGTGAAGATAATCACGTTTGTAAGCAGTGCGGAAACGACCACTTTTTTTTCTAAAAAAAAGAAAACCACGTAAAATTGCACATCTTAATACATTTTGTAAAACTTCTTTTGGTTTCCATATGTGAAATTTACCCAGTTTGGGGGGCAAACGTGGTATCCAAAATCAGTTTCAGTCCCTTGCATAGTTGGTCCTCAACTGAAACTTCGGTGGCCAAGGTATTATCCGTATTCCACTTTTCCGTAAACGTCAAGCCTTTTTATACATAAATTTCAGGAAAAAAAATAAGAAGCACTAAGGGGTCGTCCACATACTATGTATCACAGAAAGGAAGGACAAGGTACCTAATTTTGTTGCAATGTATTACGCCGGATTATTTAGTAATTTCAATTTTTATTAATTACTTTAGATTTACAAAGAATGATTGTTACAGATGACCCAAATGTGGTTCAAATTTTATTTTAATTTAAATATGATTCACGAGAATACAGAATGCAGACATAAATCTTGGCAAGGCTTGGTTTTTTTTGATTTAAAATGCTTTTTTGCTCTCCCACCCACTTGAAAAATTGGCATTAAAATAGGGGCTATGTGAATGGCCCCTAACATATTCTTGCATAAATTTGTGAAGCAATTAATTATCTCACCATATTCCTTTACTTTATATTTGCTTTCTAAAGCGCCTGTAACCTTTCCGGTGTCTTGATTGGAGGACCCATTCACGTTAATCTCGACTCCAGAGTCGGTTTTGGTTTTGCACTCTAGTTTGACGAGTCCAAAATCTTAAAAAGCAAAGAAAAAGTGCAGAGAAAATGATTAACATGGCGGCAGACTTCCAGGTTTAAAATAGCACGCCCATAGAGATAGACCAAACACTTACGATAGCCTTTGCCGAAGATATCTCTAGCGCTTTTACCAAGATCGGCATAACAACAGGGTGGAGATGGCATGATTTTAAACTAAGAAAATTAACATATATTTACAAATACAATTGGGATGAAGAAATTTACACAAATGTGGCTAAATTTTGGCAATAGGTTTGCTGAATAAGTTAGGCTGAAGGCTTTGTAGGGTGCACACAAACTTGTTGGCAATTTTCCCAAAAGTGATGTGCCAAGATATTTTTCTTCTACTGCACCTATGCTAGTTCTAGACCCATGTTTTAATTGCGCACTCACTATATGGTATAATATTTATATTATCATTCAATAACTATTTGTTTTATGCGATAAATTTGTTGTTTTTATCAGTGCCTTGAATAACGTAGGCCCCACTAACTCAACAGTGAACATTGAAACAATACTTGATTGATAAAACTATCAGTAATTTATTTCCAGGTAGTAAGCCAATAAAACTAGGACAGGGTTACATAAAATACAGCGAATGAGAAAGCATTAACGTATTTATTTAAACAAATGTAGTGCTAATGACGTCGCCTGCCCACGGGATGATGAAATAAATGCTCTGTACCAATTTATAGAAAGTTTGGAGAACTAAACAATTATTTAAAGGTTCAAGGAGTCGACTTCCATTATTCTTAATGAAAAATGATATAATAATGATATAATCGCCTTTATAGTAATTATAATATCCAAAGCTAAAAAATAATTATTATTCTGCTTAAAAAACAGTTTTCAATAATTTTTGTTCAAATTTTTTTTTTAAGCTTAACAAAATAGGGCTGTTATATACGTAATTTGTGGTGTTTTTATTTGCAAAAAAGGCTTTAAATGTTACCATCACCATGTATTAGTTAATCATTAATTAGGCCTACATCATCTGCAAGCCTGCACAAACAGGCCTTGGGCTAATAATACAGGCCGGAGGCAGGGGGGGGGGGGGGGGGATTATTCTCGGAAAACAATTTTCTGGTGGAAATCACCTAAATCTAGAGCTGAAGATTATTATTTAATTCTTAGCAACATTAATTTTATTCCCAAATATTATATAGTAATATTATTTGTAGTGGTGTGTTTTGTTTTGTTTTCTATTTGTATGTCCGCCATTGTAATGGCCATTTAAAAATGAGGCTGAGCATGCCGTTTTCACAAGATATTTTAGGCGAAGTGAACTATTGGACTTTAAACCTATTCTTTAATTTGAAACCAGTACCGATTGGCTACACGTTTACATAATGCATATTAATGAACAAGAAATGCTTAATTAAAACGAAAAAGGCTTACTTTTAATTTGTTGCAAGTAACTGCGCTGACGAAAAAAAAGGAAGATGCCGGTGATGGAATGGACGGCGCCGATTACGTCAGATCAGAAAATAATGGGATTTTTTTTCCTGATGAAGCGCCGTAGTTGCCCCGGGAATGTTTAATTTGTCATTTTGCAGATATGGCACCTGATTGGCTCCTTAATCGAGCCCTCCATTGAAAAGGCGTTTTCTTGTTATCTATCTACATAATCACGAGATGGCGTTCAAGGTTCTATGGATGTTTATAATCGTTAGGTTTATTTGTGCCATTTGTGCACATATGACACCATGCACAAGTGTGTACACGTTTTACGTTTTCCTTTTTATACATCATAAGATGAGGAAATTAATGACTTAAATAGCCTTTCGCATGAGTAATAATCGAAGAACTTATTCACCAAATGGCGAAGCAGTTTCTTAACATTTCAATGCTCAGTGTACGTTGGTAAGTTTTATTTATTTAGTAGGTACCTAATGTTTACTGTATTTCGAACGGCATTTTTTCATTCGTTTGGACTTTGGATCCCGTTTATTTTACCCAAGATTCAACCTTGATTCATCCATTTGTCCATAGCTTTCTGTATTAACATGGTTGAGTTCATGAATGGTCTAATGAGCGTTGCTTGCACAATTTCTATTTCTGTAATTGCATTATAGCCAAGGATAATGCTGGAAATTATGTAAGGGCGGTAAAACCAACCGCAGTCTTTCTTTGACTAATTGACAGTTCATCTGTGTTCGATTATTTTTAATGCTATCAACTAGTGCCTAAATCTATAAATCGCGAATGAATTAAATGTTTATCTAGTTTAATGATGATAATAATGATTAGGCCTACCAGGCTGTGAAGTATCTCCTTAAAGGTGCATTAATTAGGACAGGTATAAATAGGATCTTACATTAAAGATTAAATTCTTAGTCCATTGAAGGATCCCAATAACCTTAAGATTGTCCTTTCTCCCCCCTTCCCTTCCCCATCCTGTGGTCATATTTTGGATAATCCGAAAATAACACCATGGATATGCATATCCATATTTTATAAAACATATACTTGCAGTTTTGGTGTAATGATACTGGTAACTGTAATGTCAGCTTTTTATTCTCTGCATTTAATTTGCTAGGCCCTAGCATTTATTTAATATTATTTTTTACCATGCATGTTTCTCTTTGATCAAATTTTTGGGCGCTATACAAAACATTATCCCTCACCGAAACTGTTTGACCGCGACACAGTTGAGTTTAACGGTGGCTTGTCATGGATAGGGATCACATAAAAGCAAGTTAGATTAATTTAGGTTAGGTTTTTAAGGGGGTTCTTGGTTAGGTAAGTTCTTGCACATTATGCATATGGGCCACTGTATGTCGTGGGGGATATTGTCTTGTATAGTAACAATCTTCTGAACTTTTCCATTTTTTTTCTTAAGAATGCGATCCTGATTGATACTGTGTGCGTTAATTGTCGTTTTAGAGTTTAGAAAAGCAATGATTCCAGTGTGTGCCGAAGATTGGACTTGTGAGGATGTTTGCGAATGGCTTGCTGCAAATGGATTTGAACAATATTCGGAGCTGTTTTGCACGCAGCACAAAATTGATGGAAGAGCCCTGCTCACTCTTACTGAAGTTGATTTGAAGCAACCTCCGCTCAGCATCAGAGTACGAATAGGTGCATAGCTTACTGTATAATTAAAATCAACTTGTTTTAATCTTTGCTTTTTTAATTTTATAGGTGTTAGGCGATGTCAAACGTTTGCTAATAATCATAAGGCAGTTACAGGCCGACAACTATGGGAGTTTGTTGCGCCTGGGAATCATATCCGATGGATCGTACACCGCAAATATTGTAAATAACATTACACCTTCGTCATCTGGTAATCTGAATGCGACTGAATCAAGAGGTGAGAAAAACTCTACTGCTACACTTGAAAAACAGGTTTTTCTTGTGGTATTTCCCACATTTATTGCCACGTTTGTTTTTTGTAGTTGTTGGTGGTGGCGACCCCATTGGCTTGCGACATCGACGGCGAAGAGACAGTTTTGATTCGTCTGCATCTGATAGTCCACCTTCCTATCACACTGATTGTGCAACCACGCCAGTGGCTCACAATTTGGAACCCGAGATATGGAAGACAGTGATTAGTGTTGGTTACTTTTTCCTCGTAACTTGGATCACTGCTATTGTCATGGTAATCGTTCACGATCGTGTGCCCGATATGGAGCGTTACCCACCGCTGCCCGATATCTTTCTGGACAATATACCTCATATTCCATGGGCATTTGACATGTGTGAAGTCACCGCCTGTGTTCTGGGTATCATCTGGATGACTATACTTTGTTTTCATAAACACAGGTATAACTACCAAAACTTTTAATAAGGATGAGGATAATTTTATCTTAATTTGTTAGTGATAAAGTTAGCGTTAAAATTGTAACTTCCGAGAAAGTGGAGCTCAGAATGAAACACCAAAAGATTTTTTTAAAGATGATCAGCAAGCATTTCAGTATTTATCTAATTTACAGAATGGAAAAAAATCAGATGTTACATTGGAAACTCGGTGCAAAATGGCAAATCACAAAACGGTTGCTTGGATTGGGAATAATGTATTTGGGTATTGTAATAAATATTTATGAGAGCTAATTGTTGAACATAACTTGCTAATCTTGTGGAAACCCTTTAAGGTCATGCGAATGCTAATTTTTTATGTACGTATCATAGAGTAGTGGTGTAAATTGAAGATTTGTAAGACAATTATTGAGAGACCAGTCTAGCACAGCAAACAGAACGATATTGGCTACTAATACATTATTCCAGTCCAAGCAGCCATTTTTGATTCGTCCTCTTGCACCGAGATTCCATTGTAACGTCTGATTTTTTTCTACCCTGTATAGGTGATTCTAACAAATTGTTAACTACTACTCAGTATTCACCCAGTGTGTTAAAAATAACCTACAATTATATACAAATGAGTTAAATCATCAATAATTATTAATGATTTTCTCGATCTCATTATTCAAAGTTATAACTTTTGATCCATTTCATATCCAGATCAATCTTACTGCGTCGAATGTTCGCCATCTTTGGGTCAGTTTTTCTCTTGCGTTGTGTCACCATGTTGATCACGTCTCTTTCCGTTCCTGGAAAACACTTAGACTGTAAAGCTAAAGTATGTTTCTTTGTTATCAAACTTATGTACGCTTTTGGTTGTTGCTTTCTTGTATTTATTTTTTATTTAATTTGCACCGTTATGATTTTGTTATGCCTTGCATGCTCATTCACAACCTATTCTTATTCAGGCCCCATCCTTCTTCCAGCCATATACGAGCATATGGGCTAAGCTGGGCCGTGCCTTCGCAATTTGGAGAGGGGGCGGCATGTCCTTACAAGGCGTCCGCACCTGTGGCGACTACATGTTCAGTGGCCATACTGTCACACTAACCATGCTCAATTTTTTCATTACTGAATGTAAGCTTCCTTTAATGCAGTTAATGTTGCGAGACAATTTCTGTTGTTAATTTTGGCTTTACTCTTGTAGATACATCTCGCCGTTTATATTATCTTCATACGTTCAGCTGGGTTTTAAATGTTTTTGGTATTTTTTTTATCGCTGCCAGCCACGAACATTATTCCATTGATATTTTCATTGGTTTTTACGTGTCTACGCGTTTGTTCCTGTATTACCATACGTTGGCCAACAACAGGGACTTGATGCAGCGGGACAATAAACGAACACGCATCTGGTTTCCGCTGTTCTCCTTTTTCGAATCGCGTATCGGTGGAATTGTTTCCAACGAATTTGAGAACCCTTTCAGCCTGAGGAAGTGGCAGGCTTTCCTAATGGCCTCTTGGATGAAGTTGACGGGCGGCATTCAAGTGCCCGACCAACAGACGTGAATACACTTGCATCAAAGAGAAAGGGCACAACTCTCTTGTTTGTTTTACTGCACCATGGCTCGTGCAAGAATTCACCAATGAATAGACTCGGCCATGTTTAAATGGTTACAAACACTACCGTTCGGTGCTATCTACGTCCTTCTATGTCCTACCTCTCGTCGGAGTTGAATATTTTTCCAAAATGCTAAGGTAAGTCAAGATAATATCTATCCAAAGTCTGCCTGGAGCACTTTTCTCACTTATTGCTAAGAACATTGTTTACTTTTTTTAAGAATTGTTGGATTTGGTGAGATAAATGTAATAATCCTTAGAACTTTTTGTAAATAATGTTGTTAGCCAATTCTGTTTCACCAATTATTGAACCTCATAAGGTCTGTTATTTGACAGCACAAGTACTGTCGCAAGCAGAATTTTTATTTATACATCAGGAGCTTATGGGCAGAAGTTGATTGGCCGCTGAAAATGCAAGAACACACTGAAAAGTTAATCTAGTTTGCTGGGTTAGGTTATATGGGGGGGGGGGGGGGGGGGGGGGGGGGGGGGGGG
>JAQIXP010002313.1:0-15464 GCA_034700285.1 Proteroiulus fuscus
TAACACTCGGTTGAAGCATAGACAAAGTTAATTTAACAATTTTAAAATAGTTTCGGATAAAGGGGCGCAATGGTCGCTGGGTGATGGGCGCCAATTTTGTCCCGGGGGGGGGAGGCCATGGCCCCCCTGGCTCCCCCTTGGATCCGCCACTGCCTTGTTACAAGCTACAGTTTAAAATAACAACCAAGACAGGTTGATAATGTTATCAAATTTCTATTATCATCAGACTTACCATTATTCAGAAATCATGAGTTTTCTAAACTAATATGGATGGCGCCATTTTATATTATTACAAAAATTGACTGGCGCCATCTAGTAGTTACATTTATAAATGAAATCATCAAAAATACTCATGTATGGCTTCACTTTTTCTCTATGGAATAGTCATGCGTATTAAATTGTTTAAAAGTCCATAAGATTTAACTGTATAGTACTCAACTTGATCAGTAGATGGCGCCACTTATTTTTGCAAAAAAAAAAAATGGATCCATTCTGTGAACAGCATTTTCCACCAAACCAAACTTTTTAGAAAAAAAAATATTGAAACCAAAAATATTCACTGCAATGCGTGCTAAAATCTAAAAAAAATAAATTTTCTGCCACTAGATGGCGCCGTTCAGAATTAATTCTAAGAATTGTTTTCTCTGCTTATCAGTTAAGATCAACACCTGAGTAGACCTTTGAGCAAAGTTAAGTAGAATTATGCCGCTGTCTTAACAATTGAATAAGGTTTTAGGGATTAGACCTACTTATCAGATCACAGGTTTAAGCGATTGGTTTTCACGAGCATATCTGATCACAGATTTAAGAACTGAGCAATTCTCAATTGTTTACTGCACTTATGTCAGAATCATTCTTTTTGACAGAAACAAAGTCGGCAGAGAAACATGAAACGGCCAACATTTTTGACAGAAAAGGACCGAAAGGACCCCGAAACCCAAATTGTAACCTTAAGGGCACATTTTATAATCCTAATCTGATCAGTTATCCAATACAGTTAGTTCTTATACAAGCATTCCTAAGAGGGGAAACTGATGAGAAATAAAATCACACATTCCAGAAAGCAAATATGCCTTTCAAAACTCTTCAAAATAACTTATATTATATCGATGGTTTAATTCAGAAGTAGCGAATAAGCCAAAAGTCGCTTTTGAGATAATAGACGGTATAACTTGAAAATAAACAATGTTAAAAGGCTGAAATTTGGTGAATGTGCTAATTTTTGTTAAATAATTAAATTAGTAAATTAATTAAGTCCATTGAGAAATAAAAGGCTTAAAAATGCAAATTCGCTAGTTGGACGTTCATGAATTTTGCAGGAACGCGAAATAAATTAAGTGTGAAGTAGCAAATATGCACATCTATTCAGTTTTTTTAATGAATAAAAACAATGAAAAAAAGAAATGAACGAAAATTGTCTTATTCGCCACTTGTACTTTAGTAAAAATCCAGGTTTCAAAAAATTTTTAAATGGTAATTATTGGTCAATTTTGCAAGTAAAGTGTGAAGTAGCGCATGTGCACATCCATTAGTTTGCCTTTTAAATAAACAAAATGCAAAAAAAGAAGTAGCGAATGGGACCTTGTATCGTAATGAAAATCCAGAGCTCGAGAAATTTTTAAAAGATAAACTAACGAATGGTACCATTCACTACTTGTAACTTGTAGAAATGATAGCGTGTGGTTTATTCGCTACTGTTCACTTCTGTAACTTTAACCATTATTGGTTAAATTAATTTATGTAACTTTAGTTTCATTAGGGACACTTCCAGGATCACAATGGTACAATTATCTCATTTTTGACAAATTGGCTTACTCATCACTTCTGAATTAAGCCATATTATATTATTGTATTAATTACTACACATTTTTGACCTACTTAACTTTAAATAACATATTAAACAACACGCCCCAAATTATAATTAATCCAATATAAATTAATATAATTAATTCTAAAGTATCATTTTTGAAAAAAAAAAAGTAATAATAATTGAAATTCAATGAGGGATTTTTTAAGAAATTTATTTTTAAAAAATAAGCCCACGGGGGTCAAGGCGGTGTGCACTAATTGGACCATTTCCTATTTGCTAGGGCCATAACTAAATCATAGCCAGAGCATTCATGTTTTATGACACAAATTAAAATTTGCAGAAAAAAAGCAAAAACCAATTACAGTGTTTTAAAGGTCAACTGGAACAGGGAATTCAAAATTGATTGAAAAACTGCATTAAAAAGTTGACGGCATATTTCAATACAAATCAACGAGATTTTAAAATGAAATTATTTTGAAAATTTTTGATAAAAATTATCGATATATACTGTTTTTTTAATTAGACAGTTTAGGCATTAAAATTCAAGAAAAATGTAGTTTCAATACAAATTAACAAGATTTTGGAAATAACATTTTTTGAAAATCTTGGTAAAAAACTGTTATTTTAAATGAGACAGTTTAGACATTAAAATTCAAGACAAATGTTGTTTCAATACAAATTAACAAGATTTCAAAATAATTTATTTTAGAAAATTATGATAAATAATGTCAAGAAATACTGTTTTTTGAATGAGACAATTTAGGCGTTTAAATTCTAGAAAAATGTAGTTTCAATACAAAATAACGAGATTTTGAAATGATTTTTTTTCCAAAATTTTTATATAAAATGTCGAGAATTACTGTTATTTTAATTGAGACAGTTTAGCATTTAAATTCTAGAAAAATGTAGTTTCAATATAAAATAATGACATTTTGAAATTATTCTTGTTGGTGAAAATTTTGATAAAAATGTCCAGAATTACTGTTATTTTCAATGAGACAGTTTAGACATTAAAATTCAAGATAGTAGTTTCAATACAAATTAACAAGATTTTGAAATAATTTATTTTTGAAAATTTTGATAAAAAATGTCAAGAAATTTTGTTATTTTGAATGAGAAAGTTTAGGCATTAAAATTCAAGAAAAACAGTTTTATTACAAAATAACAAGATTTTTAAATAATTGTTTTTGAAAATTTTGATAAAAAATGTCAAGAATTACTGTTATTTTAAATCAGACAATTTAGCATTAAAATTCAAGAAAAACAGTTTTAATACAAAATAAAATAACAAGATTTTTAAATAATTGTTTTTGAAAATTTTGATAAAAAATGTCAAGAATTACTGTTATTTTAAATCAGACAATTTAGCATTAAAATTCAAGACAAATATATAGTTTCGATACAAAATAACAAAATTTTGAAATGATTTTGTTTCCAAAATTTTGATAAAAAATGTCAAGAAATCCTGTCATTTTGACAGAAAGTTTAGGCATTTTAAAATTCAAGAAAAGTGTAGTTTCAATATAAAATAACAAGATTTTAAAAATAACATTTTTTGCAGATTTGGATAAAAAAAACGTCAAAAATTACTTTTATTTTCAATGAGACAGTTTAGGCATTTACATTTTAGAAAAATTATAGTTTCAATACAAAATAACAAGATTTTTAAATAATTTATTTTTGAAAATTTTCATAAAAAACTGTTATTTAAAATAAGAAAGTTAATTAGACATTAAAATTCAAGAAAAATGTAGTTTCAATACAAATTAACAAGATTTTGAAATAAATTATTTTTGAAAATTTTGATAAAAATGTCATGAAATACTATTATTTTAAATGAGACAGTTTGGGCATTTAAATTCAAGAAAAATGTAGTTTCAATACAAAAAAACAAGATTTTGAAAGAATTTTTTTTTAAAAAATTATGATAAAAATATCAAAAAGTACTGTTTCTTTAAATGAGACAATTTATACATTAAAATTCAAGAAAATTTAGTATTTTCATTAGAAATGCCTTTTAGTCAGGAAATGTCAGGGATATTTTTGGCATAAAGCAATCATGAAAAATTCATTAATTTTCCTCAAATTTAAAAAAAAAACACTTAAGGCAAGGAAATATAATCTTAATGACAATCATTGACAAGTAGGCTTAAACCTAAAGAATTATTTAGCGTAGAAACTAACAAGATAAGGCGGCCATTTTACTCAAAAACTTATGCAGAAGAAAAACCAATAAAATTTGCAAAAAAATATATATTTTTATCAAAGAAATAACTTGGGGTGAGTAGAAACCTGCTCATTTTCTCAGAATTTATAGTGAACAGGCCAACATTATCGGGAATTAATCGGTGCTAAAGCATTCGGGTCATGTCCCAGAGTTATTTTTTCAACCCTTTAAGGCCAAAAGCTTAGCCATTAACTAGTGCAACTGCTGCTTATATACGTCATCCCTCACACAAATATAATTAGGGAGCGCCATAACAATTTCTAGCAAAAAAAACCCACAATAGCAGAAAATTACTACTCAATTATAATACGTGTTTTGCATTTTTCAACGTTTTCAAAACCCTCCAGCTAAGACCAAAAGTTTTCTGAAATTTTTCGAAGCGAGTACTCTTAACGAAGACGCGAAATGGCGCTTCAGCAAAAGAAAGAAAAGAAAAAAATAAAAATTGAATAACATTAATACCCCATTTCTGGAAAATTAACCTAGGCAAGAAAGCATTTCCTATCTAGAGTGAAATAAGAGGCTTAAATTTATTGAAATTTTCGAAGCGAGTACTCGTAATGAAGATGCAAAATGGCGCTTCAGCAAATGGGAGAAAGTAAAAAATAACATTTCAATAACATCAGTACCACATTTCTGGAAAATTAAACTTAGCAAGAAAGCATTTCCTATATATAGTGAAATAAGAGGCTTAAATTTTCTGAAATTTTTCCAAGTGAGTACTCATAATGAAGACGCGAAATGGCGTTTCAGCAAATGGGAGAAAGGAAATAACAATTCAATAACATGAAAACAAATTTATGGTAAATTAAACTTAACAAGAAAGCATTCACTATATCGAGAAAATTAAAAGACTGAAGACGCCATTTTGTAGGGAACTTTCTTGAAATATTCCCTATACAAAATTCGTGCCATCAATACATTTATTTATCTTAACATTTTTTCATGAAATTTCATAATTTTTTTAGCACATTTCGATATTCAAGAGTGATACCCTACAAAATGGCGTCTTCAGTCCATTTACAGTTAAAAATCCATTTATTATTTTCATTTTTTTTTCATAAATTCTAGGTATTTTCTCGTGAATTTCACAGATAAAAACTCAAAATTTACGAAAAAAATATTTAAAAATGCATCTTTTTTTTTATGACAGTCTGTCACTTCCAAATGGCGCCATTTTGTAGGGAACTTTTCCAAAATATTCCCTACAAAAATGGTGCCACCAATACCCATGAAATCAGTAATACGTTTATTTATCTTAATTTTTTTTCAAGAAATTTCATGAATTTTTAGCAAAATTTAAGAGTTATTCCCTACAAAATGGCGTCTTCAGTCTATTTACAGTCAAAATAGCAGACTTTATAATTTTCATTTTTTTCTCCTAAATTCAAGGTATTTTTTCGTGAATTTCCCAGATAAATTAAAATATTACAAAAAAAAAATATTAAAAAATGTAGTATTTTTTAATGACAGCTTATCACTTCGAAATGGTTATCATTTATTTGGTAAAAAAAAAACAACCCCTAAAACTCCAAAAGACCCCCAGCGGTATTTTGGGAAGATATTTGGGCTGTATTTTTGGCAAGTTTCTCGGACCCACCAATTAGTGGAACTAGTGAATAGTTGGTTTTTACCTATTTTGATGGACACAGCAAAGGTAAGAAGAGGTTTATAAACCAAAAAAGATTATGATAGTTAGCCACGAGCAAACCCTAGCACACGCGCTTGAGGTAAGCCTTAATCGCAAATGCATGCTGACTGCCCATTAAAAAGCCAAAAGCTCAGAAATCTGATACCAAATTATAAACCTATTTTTCAAGCAAAAAAATTGTTGTTTTTTACAATAAAAATACTAAAAAATTGAACCATTTTTCAATGAATTTGGGAATCGTTTAAAATCATACAAGTTAATGACATTACGTTAAATAAATCCATGCAAATCATTCAAAATCATGCAAACTTTGATAACTTTGTAAAAAAAATTGTATGTGAGTCGTTTAGAATCATGGAAATCAATGAAACTGCACAGCAAATCCATGAGAATCGTTTACAGTCATACAAATCACTGAAACTTTGAAATAAATAAACACATGCGATTCATTAAAAATCTTGAGAAATCATTTAAAATCTTGAAAATTCATTTAAAATCTTGAAAAATCATTTAAAATCTTGAAAAATCATTTAAAATCTTGATAACACATTTAAAATCTTTAAAAATTATTTGGAATCTTGATAATCATTTAAAATCTTGAAAAAATATTTAAAATCTTTAAAATTCACTTCAAATCATGAAAACAATCATTTAAAATCTTGAAAAAAAAATCATTTATAATCTTGAAAAATCACTTCAAATCGTGAAAAATCAATTAAGAATCTTGAAAAATCAATTAAAAATCTTTAAAAATCACTGTAAAATCGTGAAAAATCACTTTAAAATCTTGAAAAATTATTTACAATCTTGAAAAATCATTTGAAATTTTGAAAAATCATATGATATCTTAAAAAATCATTCAAAATCTTGAAAAAACATTTAAAATAATAAAAAAAATCATTTGAAATCTTGAAAAATTACTTAAAATCATTTACAACCATAACAAATTACTTAAAATCTTTCATTGACAAATCATTTGAAATCTTAAAAAATCATTTAAAATCTTGAAAAATCATTTAAAATCTTAAAAAATCATTTTCAATCTTGAAAATCATTTAAAATCAACCAAAATCATTCAAAATTTTGAAAAATCATGTAAAATCAACCAAAATCATCAAAAAATGCCAAACGTGTATGCAATCTCTTAAAATCATGCAAATCAACATACAACGTATACGACTCATAGAAAATCAACTAAAACCATTCAAAAATCCCAATGAAGATGCCCCCAATTCAATGCACCAATTCAAAACAAGTTGAAAAACTTGTGATTGAAAAAATCCAGGTGGCGCCAACTCCCTGCACCAAATCGAATCAGATTTAATTCCTAACTTAATTGACTTACATAGTCCGAATTCCTAACCACAAAGGCAGCAGGAGCTCATCCTTACACACACATTTAGACCCACATTCGCCGTATGTGCCCAGGGGGAATTTCATCCCCCCAGGCCTGCCCCCACAAACCCCATTACACCTCTCATTTGCATATTGCCCACTGTTCCAGCAGAGCAATCAGACTACTAAAGCTGTCAAAAAGCAGAAATATTCCCAAATGTTTGCGCAGTCTGGTCACGGTCACATCCTGTGGGGTCAAATAATTTGCTCCCGTATCCCAAATGTATGCTTTTTTAGGGTTCAAAATGTGAAGGTGAGCAATAGCAAGGCTCAAAATGAAAAATGAAACATCAACTTACCGTTTGTCATTTGTTGTGACAAGATGGCAGCACTGTTTCCTGATGGGTAGTGACGTCATGATGGGGGAGGGGTTGACATGTAAGATGTGTCGTCATTACATCGAGTACGAACTCTGGAATACGAAAAAAATTTTTTTTGGCTTAAATATAGGTGACGGGTATAATCAGAAGTGCATATAAATTGATTTGTGTATAAACGGAATTGCATACAAATTGATTTGCGTATAAACGGAATTGCATATAAAGTGATTTGCGTATAAACAGAATTGCATATAAATTGATTTGAGTATAAACGGAATTGCGTATATAAATTGATTTTAGTATAAACGGAATTGCATATAAATTGATTTGCGTATAAACGGAATTGCATATAAATTGATTTGAGTATAAATGGAATAATGTATAAAAACAAAGGTAGGAAATGCATGTAAACCTATCTGTGCATAACTGCTAATCACACTGTCTTGAAGTAAGTATAAGGTGGACTAAATATACTGTGCAATTAGTGTTGCTAACATCCAGAATTGCCCATAAAAGGAAATGCATATAACTGGAAAGAGTTAGAAACTTGGGAGTAGGGGCATATAAAGCTCCAAAAGTTTAACTTAAGACTACCCTGTTGCTGAACTTACTATAAATTATATCTACTTCCATTTCGGTTTTTATAACTAAGTCAAGGAATTGGTAGGCAAATATTACATCTATTTTCAGTTTGAAGTAATTCTGAGTATATACACTCATGTTTTGGTTTGCATTTACGTCTAGCTTGAATATGTAATTTAGGTTATGCGCAAATGAAATTAGATTGAATTCAGATTATATTTTAATCAGTTTAGAAGGAAATCTACTTATACATTTCGACATATTGGGAGCATAAACATTAAATATCATTGCAATTTATGCATGGATCCAGTTATACACACTTCTAATTCCTGGGAGCTAATAAATTATATGCACATCAAATTATACTGTTTTCATATTATACACACTTCAACCTCACCTCTGCAATATTATATCTATTTTCATTTTGAAGTAATTCTGAGTGTATACATAACCATGTTTTGGTTTGCATTTAGGTCTATCTTTAATATGTAATTCAGGTTATGTGCAAATTAGATTAAGTTCGGATTATCTGTTAATCAGTTTAGAAGGCAATCTATTTATACATGTTGACATATTTGGAGCAGAAACATTAAATATCACGGCAATTTATGCATGTATCCCATTCAACACACATTAATTCCTGGTAGTAAATAAATTTTATGCACATCAAGTTATGCTGCATTCATGTTATACACACTTCAGCCTCCACTCAATGAATAGTAGTCAAATATTATATCTATTTTCAGTTTGACATAATTTTTAATATACATAACCACAATGTAAAAAGGCTGAAATTTGGTGAGCAGATAAAACAATATATATATGTTTTATAGAAAATGTGCTAATTTTTGTAAAATAATTAAGTCATTTGAGAAATAAAAGACTTAAAAATGCACATTCGCCAGTCTGACATTGATTACTTTTGCAGGAAAGCGAAATACATTAAGTGTAAAGTAGCACATATGCACATCCATTACTTTGCTTATTCAATAAAAAGAATGCAAAAATATGAGCGAAAATTGTCAGTTCGCTACTTGTATCGTAATAAAAAATGTAGGTCTCGAGAAATTTTTAAAAGGTAAACTAACGAATGGTACCATTCGCTACTTGTAACTATTAGGAATGATACCTTGTTGGATATTCGCTACTGTTCACTTTTGTAACTTTAACAATTATTGTTTAAAATAATTTTTTGTAACTTTAGGTTCATTAGGGACAATTCCAGGATCACAATGGTACAATTATCTCATTTTTGACAAATTGGCTTATTTGCTACTTCTGAATTAAGCTACCAATATGTACTATTCCAATTTCTGCGTAGATCCAGTTATAAGCACTTCAATTTGCAGGGTAAGACTGGCAGTTGCAGGGTACGACTGCCCTGCCACCTATAGGACAAGTCACAGCCCTGCAGGTGGCAGGGTAGTCACAAAAATGCCAAATGACCTTGGCTGAAGGACAAATCACAGCTCAGTGGCACCCCCTTGTGTTTTGCCAACAAAAAATAGTCTGCATAAGCACCACTTCTACTTTATTGTGACATTGCAGCATAAACATCATATAAACTAATTTGGTTAAGTAAAGACCTCACAAATTCAATGCAAATCATGAACATATCCAACCATACAAACTTTTTTGAAAAAAAAAAAGCAAAAAAAATCAAAAATGCCAAAATTTAGTGAAAAGGCCACCAACAGTTCCTAAAACAAATTACCTGTGTGCTTCAACAGGTAAGCAGTCATGAAATTTTGCAAAAAAAACATGTTAATGGAGATGTGAGGTCACTGTTGGTCACTGTGATAAATGGTGTAGTCAAATTGTGCTTAAAATGCCAGAATATTTTGAGAATTTTAGGCCATTAACTATTTGGCACAAATAGTTCTACTAATTAATTACAAATGAATTTGAAAAACTTTGTCACTCCGGTCAAATAAGTGTTAGATTTCTGTAGAAATATTTCTTCTAAGAAAGCAATTTTTACGAGAATTTTTACCAAATTTACCAAAATGACCAAATTTTATGGAAATTTTCAAATGTAAGACTTTGCATTAAATTTACTATATTTTATTTTCCAAATAGAAGATGCTCTACAAATATTACATTGAATGATTTTTTGAAAAGACTTGTAGGAAAACACTGATTTTTGCTAAAATTATTGGAAAACACTGATATTTGCTAAAAATTATTGAAAAACACTGCTTTTTGCTTAAAATTGTTGAAAAACACTGATTTTTGCTAAAAAAATTATGATTACATCAAATTTTATAGAAATTCTCAATCTATGCGAGAATTACCAAAATTTGTATAAAAACGCAGTATTTTCCAAATTGTAACTATTCAGTGAAATTTTTATCTACAGAATTATAACTTGATTTTTTTCCCAAAAAAGTTTTAATTTGGAAAAGGGTTAACTCTACAATTTGATCTTCTTTTCATCAGAGCTGTCCTTGTAACCATTGATCATGGCAATCAGTTCATCAGCCCAGAAGTCCCTGATTCGGGAGCAGCGAGCCACCAGATCCAAGGTCCTCACGGGGTCACCGTAGATGATGGACAAACAGGAATTTTCGTTCATAAATTCCTTTTGGCCCGGATGTCTGCTCATTACTTTTTGGACATGGTCCTTCAGTCTGATGAGAGTGTCTGTGTGGTCCCAACCCTTCTGGACGTCATGGATTTCCGAAATTTTGACTAGATTTCAAGAAAATTTCGTTTAAACTAAAAAAAATTTGAAAATTCTTCAACAATGTCGTCAATTTTCATCAAATTTCGTACATTTCCAGAAAATTTCGTCAATTTTCGAAAGATTTAATACATTTTTGGAAGATTTTGTAAATTTTCGGATAATGCAGCACGTGTTCGGAAAATGTCGTAAGTTTTACCAAAATTCCATGAGTTTTCAGAAAATGTCGTAAATATTTAGAAAATGTTGCAGCTTTTAAGAAAATGCTGTAAATTTTCAGAAAATGTCGTCAATTTTTAGAAAATTTCGTCAATTTTCGAAAGATTTAATAAATTTTTGGAAGATTTTGTAAATTTTCGGATAATGTAGCACGTGTTCGGAAAGTGTCGTAAGTTTTAACAAAATTCCATAAATTTTCAGAAAATGTCGTAAATTTTTTGAAAATGTAGTAACTTTTAAGAAAATGTCGTAAATTTTCAGAAAACTTCGTCAATTTTCTAAAGATTTAATACATTTTTTGGAAGATTTTGTAAATTTTCAGATAATGTAGCACGTTTTCGGAAAATGCCGTAAGTTTTAATAAAATTCCATTAGTTTTCCGAAAATGTCGTAAATTTTCAGAAAATGTCGTAATTTTTATGAAAATGTCGTAATTTTTATGAAAATGTCGTACATTTTCAGAAAATTTCGTCAATTTTTGAAAGATTTACTACATTTTTGGAAGATTTTGTAAATTTTCGGATAATGTAGCACGTTTTTGGAAAATGCCGTAAGTTTTAACAAAACTCCGTAACTTTTCAGAAAATGTCGTAAATTTTTTAGAAAATTTTGTAACTTTTCAGAAAATTTCGTCAATTTTCAGAAAATTTTGCAAACTTTCAGAAACGTCGCCAATTTTCTGAAAGTGCTGTATATTTTCAGGAAATGTTGTACATTTTCAGAAAATTATGTAACTTTTTAGAAAATTTCATGAATTTTCAGAAAGGTTCGTAAAATTTCAAAAAATGTCATAACTTTTGAGATTTTATAAATTCTTAGAAGATTTCGAAAATTTTTAGAAAATGTTGTAAATTCTCAGAAAATTTCGTGAAATTTCAGAAAATGTCCCAATTTACTTGTCATCATTTGGGCTCCTCCGCACACCATTTTCTTAGATCCTTCGTACAATATTTGCTGTTTTTCAAAGTCCAAGAAATATTTTCTTTGGTACCATTTGTTGAAAGATCTCACTTTCCAAAAATTCGTTCCTTCCTTAAAAAGATCTTGAAAGAACCAAAACAGTTTGCATAAATCGAGACGTGCGTATAATTTTTGAGCTCCCAGGAATTGGAATTGCATATAATTGGATTTAAGTAAAAAATGAATAAACAAAAGGCATGTGCTTCCGCTCCATTTATATGGGCTTATGCTGCTATATATGAACCCAATCGCCATCTTATCTAAATTACATATAATGTCAATTAAATCGAATTGGATTTGCTGTTAAAGTGAATTGGATGTAAATGGAAATAAATATAAATTAACTTGAACAAAGTACAATCACAATTTCTTCAAATGGAAATAGATATATTATTGGACTCAAATTCCTGAATTACACCACTCACTTTTTCAACTGAATAACATATAATCTCCATTAAATGTAATTGTATTTGCTTATAAATTGAATTAGCTATAAACGGAAATAAATATAAATCACAATCTAATTATGTATAATCACAAGTACTTCAAACTGGAAATAGATATAATCGGAGAATAAATTACTGAATTAAATCTATATCAGCTGCTTAACTGAACAACATATGATCTCAATTAAATATAATCAGATTTGCTTATAATCTGAATTAGATATAACTGGAACTTCAAATAGGAAACATATATAATCTTAAACTAAAAATTCCTGAATTATATCTGCATTGAATTCTTAACTGAATAGCATATAATCTCAATTAAATCTAATTTGATTTACATACAACCTGAATTACATATAATTAAAAGTAATTATAAACCCAAAAGACTATATATAGTCACAATTACCTCAAAATTCTTAACTGAATAACGTTAAATCTTAATAAATCTAAATGGATTTGCTAATACAATGAAGCACCTAGTTAGAAACAAATATAAACCAAAACTAGAATTATGTAATAATCATGATTATTTCAAACTGGAAATAGATATAATATTTCACTAGATATAAAAAATAGAAAAAAAATTGATAATTTTTTGGCAAAATTACTTTTCTAGAATTTGGAACACATTCAGCCGCCACCAACAAAACCTGATTCCAATATTATATCTACTTCCAGTAATGGTATAGTCTTGTTTCATTACACACAATTCATCTTTAAACGTTCTTCCATTTATACGCACTTCGAGTTTTGCTTGCAGTTCTAAACTTTGTCCCATACGTAGTTCGGAATGGGTTAATTTCCATTATTCCAAGCTACTAGTTATTTATATGCATTTCAGGTTATACTCACTTCAGGTCACTGGCATTACTCATTACTCACTGGCATTAGCTACTCAGGATGCTTAAAGTCCTCTTTATATACTCACTTCAGTATAGCTGTAGTAGCAGTTATGCACAGATCAGGTTATATGCAATTCCAATTCTAGTATTTAGATGTTAAGCAGTTTATACGTAAGTCAGTTTATATGCATTTCAGACCATACTTGTTAACCCCATATTGCAAATATATATATATATATATTACTTAAATTTTGTAATTTTATAGAAAATATTCTAATATATAATTTATGTATCAAAATAAAATTTTATATTTTAAACATTATTCAGTTATTCTTGAAAAATGCATTAAAAATATATTAATTTTCACAATTTTGGTTGAATTACCAAATGCATTCTGGAATGGATAATGCAATTCCCAATTATTTGTAGTTTATTACTTTTCTATGCATGAATTTTCCACAAAAATCTGTTTGATTTTTCTTAAAATTTATAACCCAATTTATGCCACGATTTAATACAAGATTTATGCCAATATTTATGCCAAAATTAATGCCTAAATTTAAACAAATATTTATGCCTAAATTTAAGCCAAAATTTTGCCAAAACTTATGGCAAAAATTTATGCTTAAATTTAAGAAAATATTTATGCCAAAAATGATGCCTAAATTTATGCCAAAATAAAGTCAATATTAATGCCAAAAGTTATGCCTAAATTTATGTAAATATTTATACCAAAATTTATGCCAACATTTATGTTAATATTTATGCATAAATTTATACCTATATTTATGCCAATATTTTTCCTAAATTTATGTCAATATCTATGCCTAAATTTATGTCAATATTTATGCCTAAATTTAAGCCAAAATTTATACCAAAATTTATGTTAATATTTGTGCCTATATTTATGCTATTATTTATGCCAATATTTATGCCAAAATTTATGTCAATAATTATGCATAACTTTATACCAAAATTTATGTCAATATTTATGCAAAAATTTAGACCAAACTTTATGCCAAAATTTATGTCAATATTTATGCATTAATTTATACCAAAATTTATGCCAATATTCAGGCCAAAATTGATGTTAAAATTTATGTCAATATTAATGCCAAAATTTATGCAAAAATTTATACCAAAATTTATGCTAAAATTTGTTTTACAAATGAGGTGCAACTGACTTACCCACTTGCTGAGAATACACAGAATCACTATCAGAAGAAGCTTGAGATGCCATTTTTAAAAAATTCAAAACTTTTAAAAATGAGCTCGATTTCAGCTAATGTTCAACGTGATGCTGAGAAGATCAACTGATTATCAGGTGACCGTGACAATGACGATGCAGTTTGCAGTTACATTGATCTGTCACAAGTGGCCGCAAGTTAGATTATTTCCATGGATACTATTTTACACTTATAAAACTTAAGTACAATATGCTAGTGCTAACAATAATAAATTATTATTTGCACAATTTTCAAACCAATCCAAAAAATATGCTAAGAAATTGAAGAATCAAATAAAGCAAAAAGTTTCCTTATGCAATTCATTAGAACTAAAGCAAAAGGCTGAAGCGCCATTGCATTGGATCTGCACTTCTTTATCAAAAAGTAACCTGAAAGTACATTTCTAAGCTACATTTTCAAAAGTAAATTTCAGCGTATAAACTGAATATCATCAACAAGCGCCAGTTTCGAAATGCATACAATCTGATCAGTGCCACTACCATAAAGCGAGTATAACTAGGTGAACTTTAAAGGGAAAGTCCCACTTTCAAAGAAGAGAGTTGTAGGAAAAAGAGCAGGAAAAATTATAAAATTCTTCGAAATTGCAATTTGATTTTAGCCTATCAATCAATAAATAAAATGTCCTGAATACGTAAATTTGGTTGAAAATGCAAATCCTAAATTTTGCAAACTGTCAATTTTACTGACAGTATATAGCGCCCTTTACTGGATATAAGACATCAGCTCTCATGAAACACATAGACAAGCATGATCTAGAGGGCGCCACCAACTGTCAGTGTCCATTAAAATCTATGGAAAAATGGCGCCTAACATGTATTTGGCAAACGTAATTTCTTCAACATGGAAACTGGTGCACTTATTATTGTCAATGCCATTCATATCTAGTTCCTTTTAACTATCACTTGTTACAAAATGGGACTTTCCCTTTAAGTTAAACCGATTGATCAACTATTTGTTCCAAATGACCCACAGGGGCTACGGAAGCAGCTTGAAACTTAGCTTGAGACTTAGATTCGTTAAGTTTGTGGTGTCAAACCTGGCAGCTTAAACTTAATAAAGAAAAGTGTCTTGTTATGCGT
>JAQIXP010002314.1:0-15463 GCA_034700285.1 Proteroiulus fuscus
TAATGTTCAGTTATATAGAAAATAAAGTTTGAACATGCATTATTAGAGAAATTGCAATTTTTAGAATTTGCATATTGGCTAAAATGGTCATTCACTGGGCAACTCACCCTACATACATGCACAGTCTGAATAAGCATAATTCAGATAAGATTACTCCTGGTGGCCAGGAAAGAAACTATGGACATGAAGTTAAATTTAAAAATATACAGCTTATTTAAATATATAAGCTTCATGCTGGAGTTACATATGAGATAATATTTAAAAAAATATATGCTTATGTAATTTAATAGAGCAATTAAGTGTCCTCCAAAATGTGCATGCTTAAGACACTGGATTTGTGGTCAAGCCTAGATACACTCACCAGGAAATAAAAAATGGGAATGCGTCAAAAACTGACAATTTGTAAAAGTATACAGTATACCAAATTTCAATGTGGTTCTTTTTAAAGATGTGACATTTGGCCTTATGCCCGCTTATTAAATAATTTCCGGTAGGCCTATAGTTATAGATAATTATGTTTCGAATCTATAGCACAGTAGCCTAATTACCCAAACCTACACAACAGTTTATAGGTCCGACAAATTGGACCTATACTATAAAAGGTTATAAAATCAAATAGAAGTATAAGACTGTCTAATAAAGGCCAGCAAAGGGTGTGTTTATGTAGGTCAACTCATCACCAGCAGAGGGATGCTCACGCCATTCTCATCCTCGGTATTACTATAATTAATTTTTTTGTCAGCTATAGGCTATAGCCTATACATGCAGCATAAAAAGCATTTGACAGATGTTGACACAGCACATGATTTGATCTCATTTTCATCAATCTGTGACTAATTATGCATGCATGTGCCCGTGTGTTCAGCATATTTACATCAGGCTAGCCTAACCGTTCAATAAACTTTAGTACGACCACTACCCCTCTTCATGCAAATCCAGTCAATATGGCCTAGGCCTATTGCTTGTGGTATAATAGATTTTTAGAAGCTTGTATACACAATTTCAATTCAAATGAAACATCACACTGAAGCATTTTATCGAGAAACACTTTCCAGTATATGCCTAATACCGAGGCAAGAATGCAATGGTAAACATTAGCATGCTACTTTTTTGATGATATAGCCTACTGGTATATATAGGCCTATATACCGGTTAGGGAAAACCCAATGTTTCATACAATACAGTACATGTATATGCATATACCCAGAACAACTTTCCCGAGATTCAAGTACTTCAGATGGAGTTTGTTACAGATTCAATACCCATTCATTCAATGTCCTACGACCCCACGTTATGAATCGCAACGACACATTGGTGCTTGCAGCCAAAAACACAAATTCAAAATAGTGGAGGGAAGAATTCCATTCTAAAAAGGGGAGAAACTCGGTACAGTGGTTTTTTTTTAATACCTTCAAAAATTGACAACACTGGCAAATGGCCGATGGCAAAATACAGGAGGTACAAATTAATACTCCCTTGGGCTTAAGGTCTTTGAGTTCACTCGGGGTCGTACCTCATTCACTCAAGCTTTTCTATTCATTCAAAACTGTGTCTCAAATACCAACGATTAAAACAAACCTTCCGCGCGACGCCATTTAATAACGGGAACATTATCATGAGTTGATGAGTTGGACGGAAAAAATAAAACTCGCATATTGTCCTCTCATGTTTTTTCCCGCTCCAATTTATAGTGGAAAGCAAATGCCCTGTGACACTCAAGGGTTTGCTCAATTGTTTACCAATGCCTTAAACACGACATTAAAAAATGCTAATGCATAACATATTTGTAGAAAAACAAACTTACACATATGGGTTAAAACGGATTGATTATTCTTCCACATATTAATCAGTAATCCATCTTGGTAAGCATGTCTTCTACATTCATCAATGATGGACATCAGATAGGCCTAGCGTACCATTCACACGATCACATTATCCGTTATGGCGTAGCACCGACCGTTTTTTATCCATGAATTGAGACAAATTGGACGACAGTTACCTGACGAGCTCGGATTGTGCAGACATTTTTTATATAATAACACCACAGAAACAACAAATTTCGCGTTGGAAGCTCATCCAAAACACAGACTAGAGGCAAAATGGCGGACCCTAAAGAGGTTAGAATGAACGGTAGTCTCGATTCCGATTGGGACTTGTTCATAATCAAATTACGCTGAAAATTGACTTGAAAACGTTAATACGAAATGTGCCATTTTTTAAACGTGAGTCATTTTGTCTGATTATATTCCACGAATGCCATGACATTGCAGCTAAAGGCATAAATGCGAGCCTACACTAACCAAGAACTCGATTCCCATTTACCCGAGCGCCTGTGAGGTTCTCGGCATTGGTTGGGAAGTGCCTGTGCTACACTGCGATGTAGACAGGCCTGCAAGCTGAGCCATCTACGCCGCGCCACTTTAAATTCGCTTTTTTTCAGTGTTCGGCCAGTTGAGGGCGCCAATTATGTAGGATAAAATATGGTAAAACTCTAGATACAGTATGCAGCCCGAGTGCCGAGGCACGAGGTCGTGCCTCGGCATGTCGCCCGACATCAGCACCCCCTGACAGCCGTATTTATATGTCTAGTAAAACTCTTTAAATATTTGTAATTATTTTTTAATAATATCGGTAGTAACATTCTTTTCTTGTTAATTCTGTTAATTAGTGCAATTATATTTCTTACCGCAATAGCAAAATGTAGCAAGCATAAATAAAACATGAATAAATACGATTTTATTGAAATTGTACAACTGTTGTATTAAAAAAGTATCCAATATAACTGGCGCCCCCATGCTTGAAGAAAAGCGCCAACAGAAATTTCGTTCAGTTTGCAGAATGCTGTCTGCCCCAGACGGTTTTTACAACGGTCTTTTCGGAAAGGGTATTAGCATTTCATGTGCGTGCCATTTTCAATTCATTCGAGAGAATAAACACCCATTGCATTGCTTGGGAAAATAGTTTACAATCGTTCTAAATAACTCCTCACAGTATAAATAATCTCCTTATATTCTCAAACTTCAAGAATTTAGTTGTATTTTCACCAGGCGTCACTACATGCTTATTGTTTACAAATGAAATGACCGGGAAATAAAATTTCTATTGAGTGAAGATTATATTTTTTGTTCCTTAATTTAGATGTAAGGAGGTAATTATAAATTACAGCTTTATTTATCCATCCAAATAAGTAATTAAACAGTTAATATATTTGTCTTTCGAGTACAGTATATGTAATGTCGTGGTAATGTTCAAATTATTCATAGGCCTATTATTTTCCAAATAATATGTAGGCCTATTATCATAATATACCCAGTAATAATGAGTGACTGTATGGTACACTCACGTCATCTTCATATTTTTGAAATTTAATGATTTCTGTCAATGATGTAAATCTACCGAAACTATCAATTTTTATGCAATGACGGATCCGGAAAGGGGGGGACAGGGGTCATGGACCCCCCCCCATCCATAAAAAACTATACGCGCATATGGAAAACAAAACCAACAACGATTTTTTTATTTATTTTATTTTATTTATAAAATAAAAAAATCTTAGTTGGCCGTATGTAAACTTATTACTTGCTCCGATACATTATTATTAGACTTATCCGGGACTGTGAGACTCCCCCTTCCCCCCTTCAAAAACAAAACCAAAGTCTGGATTACTGTTTTTATGCCCATCTCAACTAATGTTTGAGTTTATTTTAAAAATAATTTGTTTCAAGGTGAGACTTCCAGATAATGTATAATGATCTACATTCATCAGCTTCTCCCACCTAAAGTGCGACTTCATTTATTACAATCAATGGGAAAAGTTTTTCCACATACTCAATTAGGGTTAAAATAAGGTTCCTCTTTTGTTTTAAATAGATTTAAACATGAGCAACGAGATCGAAGGTCTTCGTAAGCAAGCTTTATGCTTGCTGCAGATAAAGGAATCATTACGCACTCAAATCAAAGAAACGGAAACGATGTTAAAACAATGTAATTTTTCAATTTGCATATATTAACCCATTATCCAAATCTGGCTCGCTTTAATTTGTCGCCCATTTCAATTTTGCAAACTCAATCAAGTAACAGAAGAACCACAACAAACTAAGGAATTTCGTGATGAAGATGAAGTTTTGAAAAGGTAGCCACTTTCATTTGAATTTGGCCCAGCGCAGTATGATATGAAATACAAGATTTTAACAGAAATTGAAGCAGAAAGTGCTGACCTTCCTTATTACTGCTAAATTAAATTACCTGATGAAGCTATAAAAGATTTAGTCTATGTGAAAAATTAAAAACTTCAGAAAGCCCCCCCTTCCCCCCAGCCATCACATTCCTGCTTGTGCAAAAAGTTTTCTGTTGATTTCCTATGTGTAATTTAGCACTGCTAAGCTAGAAGAAGTCATTCTGGATGAAAGTGGAAAATTGATGTGTCAGGAAAAGGCTTTAAGAAGGTATAAGAAATAAAACTTTCTAATTCACATTTTTGATATGACGATCACTAATTCTTAAAATATGAAATTCATTTTTTTTTTCAAACTTAGTGCTGAGATGAGTAGCGCTATGCGCAAGCATCTCGGATGGGGGCTGGAAAGGGGAAACGAAACCGAATTATTGGCTGTTGATGAAGCAAAACAATTGTGAGAGTTTTGCAGTTTATTTAGTA
This sequence comes from Proteroiulus fuscus, assembly GCA_034700285.1. NCBI lineage: Eukaryota > Metazoa > Arthropoda > Diplopoda > Julida > Blaniulidae > Proteroiulus > Proteroiulus fuscus. Next base: position 4,658 of record JAQIXP010002314.1, read on the forward strand.
ATTTTGAAGTTTATTAACTTTATTTATGGGTTCATTGTAGGGCTGTGCTTGAGTTGATCGAGATGAATAATTCCTTGCAAACAAAGTATTTGGACATACTGAATGAAGTGCAAGATTTAAAAATGCAAGTAAACGAGAGGCAGAGAGAGAGCCTGGGTAATTATTTTATCCCCCAACTTTTGTAAGAATAGGGTTGTATCACTCTTAAAAATTGATATAAATCCCAAATTGATCTTTTCTTTTCCAGAACTGATAATGGAGACAAGAAAAGTAAAACAAGACTATGACAAGATGAAAGAAAATCCAAGAGAAACTGATCAAGCTGCAGTTGAGATGGAAAAAAGGTAAAAATGACAGATATTTAATGGTACAGACTAGAAAATGCCATCTTGGATCTTTTTAAGTTTTGAATTATACTTTTAGATTGACGAATGTGCTGGAGGAAAATTTACAAATGCATCACATGATCAGTACAATGTTTTATGAATTAATTTTGAGTAGCAAGATTAACTATTACGAAGATCCCAAGCTCAGAACCTTTATGTTAAAGTTTGGGCAAAAGCTCGAGCTCGCCAAGTAACTTTGCAACGAATGGATTAAATAGTTAATAAGTTTAGTGAAAGTTGATGGGTTTAACTTCATTCGTGAAATATTGTCATATTAAACGATATCTAAACCTTGTAAGAAAGGAAAAATGGTTAAACATCCTGTAACATGATAACAACTAATTCTGCAAAATAAAATGAATGAGACATACAATTGCTACTTTCCATCAAAGTAACAAACTTTGTATTTAATAGTAAATCTCAATACTCACAGTGCATATAAATCCATGTGTGCTGTTCACGCGCACTTTTTAAAAAATTAAAATAGCATATATTTATGCAATTACATCAAGTAATACTTCACCGGTGGTCCTGATTTTTCCTCGTCGTCTCCTACTTTCACCCCCACCGAAAGTTCCACCTCCTTCCCTTGTGTTGGAATCTTTATTAATTCAGTCATGCTGAAAACAAAAGTAAGAAATAAAAAATATTACCTAATGTTTTGTCACGAAATTCAGTGAGATCTGTAATTAGTGCAACAAAGAAAAGATACTATTGAGATTTGCACAGGGACTAATGGCCTATTGCTATTTACAGTCATGCCTTACTAGCAATTTTCTAGTTAATGCACCTCAAACTATCAAAACTTTACTCAATTTGCTAAAAATAGAAATGACACTTACAGTTGATGCAATTTTCTGTTATGACCTGGTAAGAATGGCATGTAAATTATTTTTGTTCCTTGAAGCACCATAGTAACATTTATTTGATATTTCTCCTGAAAGAAAATTTTAATTACATTTATCAAATCTTTATGAAAAATCTAGGTTTTTCTAACTTTTTTTAAACATAAGATAATTATAAATGTAAAAATACCTCAATACATTTTATAAAATCCTGTAGCATAAAATGCTGATGGCCCTGTATTTCCCACTTATCCCAAAGAGTAAATTTCAAATCATCTCTATAGACATAAGACAAATGATAAATACGTCTCAAACTTAAGAGAAAAAGTCTTTTTCTCAAAATGTAAAGTGACTTTTTCAGGACTAACCGTATACTAGCGAATGAAGCAGCTGCAGGTTCAGAAAAAACATAGGTCGATATTGCTAAATTTAAAAAGCAATTTTGATGATTTTCTCTAGTACTTACTTTCACCAGTCGCACCAATTCCAACGCGAGCTAACAAAAATTAAGTAAATAAATAACTTCAGCAACGGGTATCAGTAATGTATGAACTATCACAAGCATATTTTATAAGCATGTCACTATTTCAAAGATTTGCCGTTAGTTACCAAATTTGAGGGGGCTACGATTGAAAATAAATATCCTACCAAGGCTGCAATGGCCGAAGTTGTGGTAATAATAGCCGGAATGATTCTACCCGCTATCCGCCTTGTTGTATGTCTATCGACAGGTTCCAGGCCATACATTACCGCTCGCAGGTTCTTCAAACAATACAATATTGTAAGGATTTAAATGAAAGTGAGAAATAGCTTTACTATAAATGTATAGTACGTGACACAAATGACAAGTATTCAGAAAAATATATTTACTGAGGCACTTGTAACAAAATCAATGTGTCCATTTGCATCGTCATCCTTCTCAAAAATCTGCCTCGTAACCAAGAATGAGCCTAAAAGTAAAAATCCATGTAAAGTTGGGAACACCCAATAGATATTTACTCGCAGATAAAACTTCAGTTATTCATTACAAAATTACATCAGGACCCATTTCAACTTCAAACTTTTATATAACACATAGTCAAGTAAAATATTTGTATGGTAAACTAAGCGTTAACCTGCCTTGTTGAATTGCAATTCTCAACTGCTTAATGGACGTTTCGTAATCGGTTTCTGGAACTGCTTTATGGACCATCCAAGGCATGATGCTCTCATCCGTTTCGATATGCTGTAAGCAAAGTATTTTTTTTAATTTTATGAACCCCATTTAGGAATGTCGTGAATAGTTTTTAAATTAGGAAATGAAAAAGGAATTTAATTTACAATGACAAACCTTTCTTATATTGGGTTCAAATATTGGAATGTCCACAGTGGATAAAACTTCAAGAATGTAATTTAATGATAAATCCTAGAAGAAGAAAAAATGCAAGAGTTTTGTTGAAATATTTTGCATAAATTCATTACTTAAAAAAATTAAAATGTATTTCAAGCTTACATTGTCATTAATTGGGATATGCCAGATGGATGCTAAGAGTCGAGCTGTTGAAATAATGAAATCCAAGTGTCTAAAATTAACAAAAGGAGATGAGAATGACTTAAACCAGATGATAAATATTAACAATTACTTATTACAAAATACAAAATTGCATTATAGTTTGAACTTTACAAGCAGAACAATGACCAAATTACAAATCTGATTATAACAGAAAAACAAAAGAAAAACCTACAAGCTGTTTTGGCTGCTAAATTCAACTGGGATTGGAGGCCTTCTTGGAGACTGCCAAAACATGTCTATAAATCATAATACAGGTATAATCATGATTTTTTTTTAATCGAATTGAAGATTTCATAGAATTTAGGGCATTAGTTTATTGTAATTAATCATAAATACAAAAGCACTTACTTCCATTATTCAACTTGGATTCCAAAGGAAATTTAACTAGTAATTGTTTAGCTTTGTGATTAAAGTATTTTTCAAATTTCTTTCGCGCAACTGCTAAACATTCGGACCAACTTCCTGGCTTTTGGCAGAGCACTACTTGCAATGTGCTGTTCATTTTTCTGAGCATTTCTTGATGAATTTCGTCTAATGAAATTCCATTATCCACTTTCTAAAACATGCATGGAAACATCAAATGAAATAATATATTAAGTTGTGTGTCGTTAAGCATTTTAAAGATAAAATTAAACATTTAATGATTAAACACGGGCAACCAAGAACATAACTCTCGATTGTATACTTTGGGAGGTGTGGTAGTGATAACTTACTTGGAGAATAGACAGCATAGCATGACGAGCTTCGCCAAAATTTTTCACAATATCTGGTTTCTTGAAAAATAAAGATTCAAACTGCAAAAAAGAACAAAAAAAATGTCAATAAAATGTAGAAAATGCTGTTATAGGGCAGATAACTATTACCTTTATACATTGAAATTAAAGGGTTAAAAATATTAATAAGATCATGTTATTCCAACAAATCTTTATAAAACTGTCATCCCCAAATTATATGTAACTACATGTACTAATGGAGGAGGTGTAAACTTGTCTATAACTCACTGTGTACAATTTTCTTGGGATTCATGAATAAAATTAAAACTTTCATTTATAATTAAATAATTTGAATTTATCACTAATTTCTATAAGTTACTAGCTAGATTTACTAGCTCAAAACAAGGAAAACAAATTAGTAATTAAGTTGCTCAATTTACCTTATCCCTTGCCCACTGCACGGTGTGTTCAATTCGTGTCGGAAATGATTTTAATGTGCAATATGGAATGTCTTCATCTACTGGGTCTGCCTATAAGATAATCAGCCATCAATGCCAGTAGGCAGTAAAATGCAATTGTCACTTTTTGGATTCGGTTTCACATTTTTACTAGCTATGCTTTCGCTCGTCACCTACTTAATTTGTATGCTTACCTGTGAAGAATATGATTCTGTCAAATGGGGCAAAATCACCTGAACGTGCCCTTTGGTACCCATTGTTCCACTCTCTAATAAAGGACGACAGCATTTTACACACCGCCTAAAAGTATATGAATCAATCACCCTATAGCGTTCCCCTGGATTCCCTCGAAACACTTTGATAATTGAATAATTATATAGCTTACTTGTCTAGATAACGTCTTCCTTCTACATTATCCAAGGCACTAATGATTACATCTTGTGTTTTAAAAAATGCATCACTGAATATTTCCTCTTCAGTTTCCGGTTCAACTATGAAGTAAACACAAAAACAAAAAGCTTGTTGACAATTACAAATTAAGTAACAAATTACGTGTATATCAAATTTCTTTTTTAACTAGAATTTTTGCACTACTTTTTTAATGGTTTGCTGCTAGACGCCTGAAGACTAATGTGCAACTACAAATTAACAACTATAGTTACCTTTCAACTGATGAGCAGTGATTTTCATTTCTATAAACAAATACAAAACATGAGTGCAAATTCTAGCAATTAAAATCAATCACTTAATTTTCACTTATTTACAAATTCTGAATTTTGCAAACAAATACAACACCTTTTACCAAGGATTGATAAAAATGGAAAAAAAATTATTTGGTATGGTAGATTTAAAGCACTAATTAAATATTTAATTGCCTCATTAATAAGGGGTCGTTCAAATATTACTTCATCGGAACAGGGGAAGGGGGATTCAACCATTGATGACGATGGGGGAAGGTGTCTAAATTCAGCTTGTTTTTTGACATGTAAATTAAGTAGCTCTAAAATTTAAAAAAAATGGCAATTACGAAGTACTTTATAAATAATTTATTAGGCATACCTGGCTGAAATTTATGTACAGCATTTGCAGCAATTACACTCTTTGGATGCTATAAAGTTAAAAAAAAAAAATTATTTACAAATATCTTGTTTTTTGCTGCTATAGTACCCCAAATCTGGAATTAATCATTATTTTACATAAATATGTATTATACTAACTTGTATAGAATAGTCCCTGAAGAGAAACTGACGAGTAAGATTAGATTTTTCCACAAGATCATGGTCTGTAATATTAATCTTGAAAAACAAGAATTCCATTACATTTTTTTTCATGTAGATTATTACTAATAAGGACACAGCACTTTTGGAAACAAAAATCAACACAAATAAAGCTACATACTTGTCCAGATGAAGTGGCAGCATTTAGCAGAGCCATGTTTTTTAACATTTCACATCCAATCGCCCCACAACCAACCTTCGAAAAGCAAACAAATTAAGTTCAAAAGTAATAGCCAAGCTACGTTAATTCTGTTACGTGGCAAACTCATGTAACAAAAGTTAACAATAGTTACTTAAAATCACCGAAAAATAGCAACATTAACAAAAAATTAACACATCATTTGACCTAAACTGACACAGTTAAACTATTTTATAAACAAGCACGTCCTGTCTTTCAAAATAAAAATAATTGTTATTATAGCAAGCAGTATTTCGAAGTTAAAAAACATATCAATGTAAGTTTGCAAAATTATAAAACACACTTTTGATAAACAATAAGATAAAATGTCAAATGAAACTAAATTAACCATACCATAAATGCATTTAGTGATTGAAAGGTTTTGAGGGCCGATTTTCCAATACAAGTCAAAAGTGGATTTGTCCCATAACTTAAAAAAAACATTTATTAAGAATAAAAAAGAATTGAAATAACTAATTTTCAATGTAAACTTGATCTTACTTGCAATTATTTTCAAATTCAATGTCATTCTTATCAGGAATAACATCTGCCACACAGAAATATAACTAGGTGATGGTATAAATGTTCATAAATTACTGGAAAGAATATTTGCTCTAACCATTTGAAATGTAAACATGCAGCATTGTGTAACTAAGTTTTTATTTATTATCTCAATAATTTGCTCTTATTGTAGAAGCCTACACAATACCGTAAATCTTCTAGAAATGACCCGGGCGATCTTTTCTTTTTTTGTCTTCAGAGGTGGGCGAAATTCGGAGATGGCGTTTATTTATAATCTCAAAGAATTCAGCTGGGTGTTTATTTAAAATTTAAAAATATCAAATTTATTTTCCCTATTCTACCACAAAAAATTCAATTTTATACAAAAATTTCATAAAGATACTGAAACTAAGCTCTATTAGGGAAAGCACCATTTGAGGATGGGCGAAATTTCGAAGTAGATCATTAAGGATGTGCTAATTTTGGAAGTGGGCTATCTTTTCACATGTTTTGCAATTTTCCTGGGCGAAATATGAGTCTGGGCCGAAAATCGAGATGGGCGTTTTTTAGAAGATTTACGGTAATAGCAAAACGCAATTGCAGTATTCAAATTCAGAAAACAAATAAAAAAAAGATTTGAACACAAAGTGGTAACACTTAGTATGAAATATATTTTAATTAAAATAATGGAGAAGCCTACAGCTATAGGCTCCATTTTATCGTCAACTTGAACATTCGGCTGTTTTAATTTATTAAAAAAAAACATTAGTAGATTTAAGTTTTCAATTTTCATTGAAAAACATTTCATTGCAGAGCCTATAATATTTACTGTGGTTGAATAATACAAATGCTCAATATGCCAAAACTATAATAACAAATTCATAGCAAGGCAGAATTAAATTACGGTGATTATACATGATAACGAGATTAGAACTTACCATTTGATTTAGTGGCATAAATTTACTGGTTACTGCTTTCAAGGCTTCTTGGGCAACCACTCCACCGAGAAATGCAGCCAAAGGTGGCAATATTCCTGAAGCAGTTAGTGCAAATTTTTTCATTAATTCACAATTAACCTACAAGAAAATTATTCATATCATAATAATGAATTTGACCAGCCATATTTCACAGTTCACAAACTTACCTGCCAATTAAAATTTGCACGAATACTTTTTGAAATCTCAAGAAATTCACATGCATCATTTTCATTCCAAGCCATTGGCAAATGATCATGTTTCTTCAGAAATGCGTGCAAGGTTAGCAAAGTCAAGTGTGCTGTACAAGTGTCCTGATGCATACAGAAAAAAATCATATTATACAGTAGTAGAAAGCTATTATATCACATAAAGGCAACCACAATCATTAAACATGTTTTTACATAAACTCATACAAGTAAGTTTTCCTTTGCTTCCACGAATGTTGGTGTGTGAAGTTGTTTTGATAAGGGTTCCTGAATAATGAAAAGAATTAATGTCAGTATTTCAGTCCAAATTCTTTCAGATTTTCTGAGACCATTTTATTATAAAGAATGATTATTTTAAATTTTACTTACAAAGGTAGCTATAGTGGGAACCTTGACTTGTTTGCATAATCCTCCTCCTAAGTATTCAGATAAGCCATGTCCAGGAACGTGCTCAATTTGGAAAGAGGATGGCAGGAGTTGGGTTATTTTATGAACAGAACCATTTAAATGAACCATGCCCTTAACTTCACTAAAGGTGACAAAATCACCATCCGAAAGGCCGTGGTTTTGACCTTCCAATAACGTTACTGTTACAGGTTCAGTCTGCAAAGCAGTTAATGATTAGCTTACAACCACAATACTTCTCCTAACTGTTCATAATGGAAAAATGAATGTAATGGTTATTATCAAACTCACTTTTGTAATATGTGCAATAAATGCTTGTTTTGGTTCCTCACCATCCACATCCCAAACTTGATGCATGTTACCAAAATCACAAAAAATCCATCCCAAAACGCCAAATGCATCGGAGCTAATAAACTGAAATACAGCATAATGACAGGGGTGGGTGGGTGGTCAGAAAAATCCCGATTTATTAGTGACGTCATTAAAGTATAGCCCCTAACCAGTCACTAGCGTAGAAGCACGAAACGTGTAAAAGCATGCCAAATTCTTATACTGAATTTGGCTGTTTATTTCTTATTAGCTTTGTCATCATCTTCCTCCCCCAATTATTTGCAGAAGCAAGCTATTCAGATTATAGCATTTAATGTTTGCCCTAAATTAATTTACCTTTATTGGAACAGGCTGACTTCTACAAAATTCGTTGACAAGTAGCTGGACATCTAGAGACGTTTCAGTTAGAATGACACACTAAAATCATAAATAATTAGTAACAAGCAAGCAAACAATATAATTATTTACAATTAAATGACTTTCGGTCCTTATCCCTGCAATTTCAACACTAAGAATGCTTAATTAGTCTAAATCTCCAGAGTAAATCTGAGGCAAAAAATTACTTAAAAAGTGCTAAATCTCTAACTTAGTTCACAGATGATGTTTCAGTTTTTTACCAATAAACTTAAAATTAAACTAAGGTTTAAACTTGAACTCAGCTGGATTTCTCCACAGTCAATATCCCAAATAAATAATCCTACCTGGTAAGCTTGAAGAAAAGAGAAATCAGTTTCAATTTCTAGAGCATGTGTATATACATCAATTTCAGCAGATGGATTTAGCTCCCTAAGCTGTTGCAGACTCGCAATTGCCCTGTACAATTAGATGTGTACTTTAATTAGTGTAAGCCTACAACAGGAGTCGTTCAATGCTATCCATATCAGCTAATGTACCTATCCAAACAGATCAGCATTTCTAACTATGCACTCAGCTACAATGCAATCATGTTAAAATCAAACCTCATATATTAGTATGTTATATGAATAATTCACTTTAAAACACAAGAATAAGAAATCTAATCATTCATTCTATTTCAAATTATTTATGATCGCATTCGACATGCAGCCTAGATCCAATTTAAAATTAAAACTAACATTAAATGTACAATGTATAACCTCAATGTGTACATAGTATTTTTGAGATGAATTTTAGAATATTTAGATCCTAACTGCTTCATTTCTATAAAAAAATCTAGCTGACAACAATAATAATAATAATAGCACATTCTTACCTATTTTCCTTGTTGACTGCAGTCTTATTTATAAAATAATTGACCCATAAGTCAGTGGGACTTGTAATCTTGGTATCATGAATGGTCAATTTTTGTATTCCAGTTAATACAAGATTTTTTGCAATTTCCACACTCAATGCTCCGAATCCAGAAAGAAAAACAGAGGAGACGGACAACTTGCTCATGGCACCATCTCCTAATACATATCGTTGACGGCTGAAATACATTAATTTATATACATTAAATACTAATGTTTTTAAATGCTGTTATCCAAAATCACAAATTCAATTAAAATTACTAGGCTAATGTTCAGATCTGCTAATTTAATAAAATACACCAGGGTTTAAATTTAAACCTCAGTTTAAGTTGAGGATTAATAAAAAACCTACAGACTGAGTTGAGGTTTAGCAGATAAAACAAGATGTGAAATTCAAATAGTTTTGTTGGACTGTATAGGTACAGAACAACATACTTGTAGGCCTACTTTGACACTTCATCATAAATAGCATCACAATAAAAAAGTTCAACAATAAAGTTCAGAATTTGTATAGTTTTTCTAATGTTACACTGTGATGTAATTTTGAAAAAAACCTAAACTTCAGAAAAACAGTGTAAAAAATGCATTTCTAAAACCTAAACAAAACAAAAGGTTCAACCCCTGATTATGATGTCATCATCGGGGTTGGAATGATGATGAGTTCTGACCACACCATGGACCTGACCTCTATAGGTGCTGACATAGCTAGTCAGTTAGGGAGAAAGGGTTGGGGGAGGGAAACCTAAACATTAATAGGCCTATGGTTATTGCCCTTAAATATAGCAATTCTTCCCACAATAAAAGTTAGTTCAGCTTAACTGTTGAATTTAATAGTTAAAATATTTAAGAAACACATCTATAGTAAAACTGCAATTCAGAACAACAACAAAATGACGTCCACTTCAGACCCAATATCACAGCAAATGACTTAATCTGGATATTCAGACCAAAAAATGACGTATTTTTAATGTCATTTTTGGTCATTAGGTTACTTGAAAATGCACAGGTCTGCAAGAAAAAATTACTGCAAAATTTTGCAGAAAAATATGTAATACCATTTAAAGTTTATAAGTCTGCAAACCGTTTTGCACAGAAGGCATTGTCATAAAAGTTTCTCACATACATTTTTATGCACAATATATTCACTTTATATATAGTGTGCATTATTTTGTAAAGAAATATTCTACAGAAACTTGAAATTCTATGGAAGGATTAACTAATCAAGACATAAGGCATTAATTAATTAAAACTATTAAATGGCACCATTTCAACAAATACCGTAGGCCGTTGGTAGGCTTACACATAAGTGAATTCTACACCTAATTTACACATTTTCTTAAGAAAATGACTTAGGTCTACAGAATTTCTTTTGCAAAATTCTACAGCAGTTTCTGAAGAAAAGGCCACAAATTTGTGCCAAATTATGCATAGGCCTAAACTTTTTTCCAGCAGTTAATTATAGCCCAACTAATATTACAACAAAATTGCAATCCATAATTCTATTCACTGCAATGTGAGTGCAGAACAACAGAAGAGCGAGAACATCATCACCACCTCTCACCCATAGCGAGCAAGTAGCCAGCCAAGATATTAAGGGAGGTAGGGGCCATGCAAACCTTTGGAGGGGCCAGCATGGAATGAACTACAATAAAAGACTGTCCACTTCCAAAATTTTAGACGGAAGGAGGCGGGGGGGGGGGGGGGGGGGGG
>JAQIXP010002315.1:0-15456 GCA_034700285.1 Proteroiulus fuscus
TATGTACCGTTAGTTAACATGGAGATTCCCATAGGAGCATGCATTTTTTAAAAGTGTGGACAGCCCCCTTAATTTAATCCAAATTTACATACATCTATGTAAATCAATATCTTTAGAAGCAAACTCATGACCCAATCGGGTCTTTTGCCCCATAACTTAGCCCCCACTGGTCCAATCATGTCCATCTTCGAAATCATCCTAAGATAGAGTGTAAGTAGTGTGTGTGCCAAATTTGAAGTCAATCAGATCAAAGCTACTCAAGTTATCGTTAGACGGACAGACGGACAGACAGACGGACAGACAGACATGACAGTTACATAAGCCCTGGCTCGGGCTAAAAAGATGTTTGAACTGAAACGTATGAAGGTTAATTAATGAATGAAAACCCTAGGCCTACATGATGTATGCAGCTTTTGTATAAGAAACATGCATGGGTTTTTATAGTTATTGTACATAATATTTGTTAGTTTTTCTGTATTTTGTTGTGCAGGTGTTTTACAGCATATTTGTATCACTAAAATAGCAAAAATATGTAGCAAAAATTTGAAGGGAGGAGAACATGCATGTTTTCTACACAAGCTTAATAAAATATATAGGGTTTTCATTCATTAATTAACATTCATACATTTAACTTTAAGTATCTTTTTTTCTAATGTTTTAAACTGCAAGTAACCTACAGAACACTTAGAATGTTCTGAAAAATTGTTTTGAAGGATTAATTGTTTGATAAAAACCTTACCTTATTCTTAATTTGGTAGTACTTTCTTCATAGGATTATCATTGAAATATAGGGCTAGCATGCAACCTTGGATACCACGTTATGCCAAAAACATCCACCAGGTGTTGCCAAGCGAGAACTCCTTGCTCCCTATTAGCAAAGTTGTGAATTGTTCAATCAGTAGGCCTACTGTATTATGTCCATGTTTGAAAAAAAGTTAGTATTTTCACAGGTTTTAAAGGTTCCAGTTATAGTTGCATGTTATTTTTTGCAGTTAATACACTGCTATGTCTTAAAAATTAAGAAAAAGTATGTACCGTATTGCAATAAAAATTATTGATCGTGGCAAAATAATGTCTTTGTTCAAAATTATTTTGGGAATGTAAACTTAACTTTGTAAAGCGTTAGCTCAGGGGGGTCCAATAAAAACGTTGAGCCCACCTCCTTCTACTTGTGTGGTAGGCCTTTGCGGAGGGAACCACCGTCGCTCACCAGTCTGCCTGGCTTGGGATCCGAACTCCCCAAAACAATCAAAAATACCATGGTAGAGAGGTTTTACTTTCTGTTTATTTCTAACAGGGGCCAACTCGCCTAACGAAATATAATACAAGTGAAACTCTTGTTAAAGACTTGCCAGGGCTCTGCCTGGCGCCTGGCCCAGGTCTGGATTCAGACTAATTACTTTTACCAATGTTTTCCTATTTAAAGGAAATTAATCCAATGCAAATAACGCATTATCATGCCTAATTTGCATAATTACAATTGAACAAATGAAATAGGCTTGCATAAACGAATTCCAGTTATGCAAGCTCTCTTTTCCAATAAGTTATATGAGCCCTGGGGGGCATAACTTCACTCCCCCGAGCTCATCTAGAGCTTCGTCTTGAAGCTAACAACAAATTTCAAAATCGGAGTTACATCCCCAATAAAGCAAAACTATATAAGTTAAACGTCACTATCACAATTAAATTTAAAAATTAAACTTTAAAATTTCAATACTGTGCAGTTCCATTATCGAATCACAAAGTTAAGTCTGTGAAACAACAAACTCCATTCAGTTCCGCTGGTGGCTTTGCAATCCAAAATCAGTCTCTGGTGCCGCCATCTTGATTTTCCGATTCCCAGAATGTAGTTGAACCACACAACATCTGAGAAAAGGTCCAGAACACGAACCCAAATGTTCACCAAGAAGTTTGTCCTAAACATTTTATGTCCGTGCAAATAACTGCACTGCGCTGCACTCAGAAGTGTTTCGTCGGTGACAGCACTGCACAACATCGGTGCCCTGCTGGAAAACTCGGTGTACACGTAGTTGAACAGTTCCTTTGAGTTTGAAAGTATTCGGGCTTCGAATTGTTTTCACATAAGATTTGAATAAACTACTTACTTCAAATTTATCCTTCCTGTTGCCGTCGAGAATTTGTTTGGTTATTCGGGTTAGAAGGGTGTAAAATTCTTGAATCCTGGCAGGCTATTTCCATTTTAAAGGACTGTATCTTGATTATTAACATTATTCACATCCTTTGCACCTTTTTAAAAACTCCATTTATTTTGGAAACTTACTTAACGTGCATTACAAGCACTTACTGTTTGTTATTATTTTTGAATTTTAAAATTGAATTAAAAACTTAATATGTTACACTGTTTTGGACATAACGTCCACACTCTTGTCCTGAAAATTCCAAACTGAATACTCCAAATCCAAATTCCTCTTTTTTAAACCTAGCTCGCTCACGTGTGCACCTGTGCATGCATGCACCTTCAAATAGCACATGCACGTGCCAAACCAGCCAATAAAAAATTCAAACCCACAATTCCCATCATTAATCAAGAGTTAAGCCAAACAAATTCTCGACGGCAACAGTGGGTTTTCAAAATGGTTGCTGGCTTGGCTCGTGCATGTGCCCTTTGATAGAGAGCACGTGCACGTGCATGCATGTGCAGGGTTTGAAAAGCAGGATTGGAATCTTTTAGTTCAGTTTGGATTTAAACATGGAAGAATGAGGACGTTATGTCCAAAGTATGATCTTTACGTGAGTTTATATTTAATTTAAAATACCAAAAAAACGTGTATTCTTCAAATTAAAAGGAGTTTGAATGTGAAAATTGTCGTGAGGGAAATTTTTAGAAGTCGGGATAATCGGTTTGAAAAGTTAAGATACAGTCCTCTATACAGTACGGCAAGATTAACTACCAGGATTTAAGGAATTTTACACTTCCCTCAAAATTCATAAGCTAGACACTATCCGTAAACTTAACTTCTTGGAGTTGCCCACTTTAAATACCTAACCCCAGTTACAAATTAAATTCTTTCTGAAATCTCTTTTAAAATGTATTGTGATTTCCCAAATCAAAAATTTCTCTTCTGAATTTTGGTTTGTTCTGGGATTTTTTTCCAGTAATTTATTTTTCTGAATTCTTACTTTTTTCTTTTGATGTTGTAATCAATTATAAATTCAAAATTTTGTTTTTGTACTATTAATTGACTTTCTGACCATTCAACTAATTCTACAACAAATTTAATTTTTTCATTTTTGAATTATAATTAATTTTAGCACGTTACAATTAATTCTACAAATTCAAAATTCCGTTATTGAATTATTAATTAATTTTCGCACAGTACAACTAATTCTACAAATTCAAAATTTTCTGCATCAAAATTTTATTTTATTAATTTACTGACCTTTCAATTAATTTTACAAATTCCAATTTCTATTTCGAACTAGAACTATTAATTACTTTTCTAAAGTTTAAATCAATTCTCAAAATTCAAAATTTTTATCATCGAATTCCTACATTAAATTCCGACATTTTAATTAACTTACAAATTTAAAATTTTTCTTTTCGAATTATTAATTAATTCTTGGACGTTGCAACTAATTCTACAAATTCAAAATTTCTTTATTGAACTATTAACTAATTATCAAACGTATTCCAATTAATTCTACAAACTCGAAATTGTCCTTTTTCAAACTATTAATTAAGTTTTGGAAGTCCAAATCAATTCTTAAATTCAAAGTTTCATTTTTCGAATTCTTCATTAATTTTTTTTGAAATCCTAATTTCCAAATCCTTTCGAAATTAATTTCTCAAACCTCTAAACCTAAATTTCTTCTAACTTAATTCCCTCGAAATTCTGGCTAGGATTAAAGAATTAAAATTTAACTACTCAATAATTCTAGACCAAAATTAATTTCTTTCTGAGTTCTTCAAAAACAATTAACCTTTTTTTCCTCAAATTTCAAGCTTCTAAATTCTTCAAAAATAATTAACTTTTCCCTCGAATTTCTAGCTTCTAAATTCTTCAAAAATGATTAACTTTTCCCTCGAATTTCTAGCTTCTTAATTCTTCAAAAATAATTAACTTTTCCCTCAAATTTTTAGCTTCTAAATTCTTAAAAAATTAACTTTTCCCTTGAATTTCTAGCTTTCTTTTAATGAAACGTCATGTAATAGTTCTTATGTTATATTACTGCCCTTTGTCCTTGTTGGCTTGCGGGGCACGGTGCGTCCCAGGTGAATTGTTGAGTTTTTCGATCCTGTTTTCAAATGTCAAAACAGGAATGTTTAAAACAAAGCACTCTTCGCAATCCCTGTCCGGATCCACGAGTCGATTAATTCAGCACAGCTTTTGTTGAATTTCAAAGTGGTACACCCAAACAAACACTAGTGGCGGCAGATGGCACAAACAACAAGTTCCGAATTCCGTCGATTTTGGGGGCCTACCCCGCACCTCTATCATGTGAAGTGTGAGCTCAGAGGGGTCCAATAAAAACGTTGAGCCCACCTCCTTTTACTTGTGCGGTAGGCTTTTGCGGAGGGAACTGCCGTCGCTCACCAGTCTACCTGGCTTGGGATCCAAACTCCCCAAAACAATCAAAAATACTATGGTAGAGAGGTTTTACTTTCTGTTTATTTCTAACATGGGCCAACTTGCCCAACGAAATATAATACACGTGAAACTCTTTCAAGACTTGCCAGGGCTCTGCCTGGCACCTGGCCCAGGTCTGGATTCAGACTAATTTTTTTTACCAACATTTTCCTATTTAAAGGAAATTAATCCAATGCAAATAATGCATTATCATCCTAATTTGCATAATTACAATCGAACAAATGAAATGGGCTTGCATAACTGAATTCCAGTTATGCAAGCTCTATATTCCAATAAGTTATGTGAGCTCCGGGGGGCATAACTTCACAACTTTATACAGGGAAATAATTATGTACTAGCAATGTTGGATCACAGAACCTGCAGCACACAAGAAAATAAGGTAAGGGGTGGATTGCTGAAGTCTGCAATAGTGATTTAAGCTGGGAGTAATCTTCAAAATAACATGCAATTTCAAAGTTTATTCTCAGCTTAAAGCACTAATCCAGACATCAGCAATCCTCCCAGAAGTGAGTTACTTCTATTTAGGCAAGAAAAGTCGTTAATTTGACAGTTTTTATACACAGTTCTCTTTAGATTTTTTCATAATGCAGATGTTAAAAAACTGTATTATGAAAAAATTACAAGAACTGTGCATAAAAATTGCCAAGTTAATGAAATTTCTGAAATTCTGCAGAAAATTTTAAATTAGCCTTCAATAAAAATTGTGGGGAAACTGCAATTTTACTACTAGGTGAATTGTACAAAAACTGAAGTTTATAGATGCATACATAGTTAAAAACATTCAGTACTCCAACTTGGTATGGTAATCACAAAAGGTGATTATTTACTTAAAATAAGGCCAACAGTTTTGACCTGCAGCTGCAGTCATCATCAGGGCAACAATGAGGTTACAGGAAAACCAAATCCTGGAAAGCCTGTCACTATGGGAGGTCATGCCCAACCATACTGCCAAACCAGCCCTAATGGATTTTTTGTAATTACACATACCGGGTGTCCTCATTGCTGGTTAGTGAAGTCATTGTCGGCCATAGGGATTTCAAAACTACATTCTGGGTTCATGGGGTGAGGATTTTGCTTAATTTTAAGTGATTCATAAAATAATCGATTAAAGTAACCCACTTTTTGTTTCAAAATTTTGATATTTCCAAAATCTGGTTTATGGTTGTAAGTGATACAATGATTGAAGATCATTGAATTCGTATTATTATTGCTGACCATACGAGCATGCTCACACAAACGTTTGCCAAGGGATCGTTGGGTTTGTCCGATGTAAGTGGCTGGACAGTTTTTGCATGGAATTTGGTAGACCACATTTTTTGTTTTTAAAAATATATTTTCTGGTTTATGGTCCTGAAGGTTGAACGGAGGTTATGGTTTGTTTCAAAAAAATATGGTAATGCCATAGCCAGCTAAAATCCTCTTAAGGGTTTCAGACAAGAACGGCACATATGGTAGTGGTTGGTACATCTTGTGGATATTTGTTCCTTGATCAGGTTGCTGATTATTGTTACGATTCTGCTGCAGAGTTAATTTTGCTCTGACTTTAATAATAAAAGTCAGCGGATAGCCACAAGCAGACAGATCTTTATAAATTTTGCTTATTTCGGCTTTCTTGGAAGCTACCGAAGAACTGAGTGAAACGCAGTTTAGCAACACCATCACCACGCTCACCTTATAGCTTTCCGGCACCATGGACGTGAAGTGGAGATAGTTAGGGCAAAATGTTGGTTTTCGGTAAACTAATGTTGTAAGTCTGCCGTGGTCATCCCGATGAACTCGAACATCTAGGAAAGAAATTTCTCCGTTCAGTTCTTGCTAATAGGGTAAACCTGATTGAGGGCACTAGCAAATTAATTTTAAGCAAAAAAGGTTCAAGATAGGTACTAACGATCACCGTAGAGGTGTCATCGACATATCTTGTCCAGAATTTGATGAATGGTGAAGTGTGTATCTCTGCCATATTTTCAAAATGCTCTATTTAGATATCTGCCAACACCCCTGAGAGTGGGGAGCCCATAGGCAGGCCATGAATTTGTTTGAAAAATTGATTGTTATAGGAAAAAATATTTGCGTTTGTGCACAGTCTACACAGGTCAATGATAAAATCCACAGAAAGGTCAGTTAAACCTTTTCAGGTGTCATCGCGCAAGAGAGCATCATGTACCAAGTTTATTGTGAAGTCAATCGGAATGTTGGTATAACGGGATTCCACGTCGAATGACAATAGAATCTCTTCATTCTGTACTGTAAGGCTTTTTAATTTTGAAGCAAAGTCGAAAGAATTTTTAACACTGTTATTATTGTTTTTAAGTTTCTGAAAGATTTTTTGTAAGACTTTAGCTATTTTGTGAGGGCTGCTGCCTGTGGCCCCAATAATAGGACGTAGTGAAACTATAACTTTGTAAAGTTTAGGAAGACCGAAAAAATATGGGTTTTGTGGTTCGTTTTGGAATAAGTTTCTAAATAGATTATTTTCAATCGATTTGTTTTTTAGCAGTTCTTTGAGGTATTTCTCCACCTTGGTATTGTGCTTCTTGAGCTCTTTATCACTGACCTGTTTCTCGTAAACGTGGGCATAGTTCAAGAGCATGTAGGCTTTCTCTCGATAACTGGTGTTATCTATAACCACAATCTTCCCACCTTTATTGCTGGGTAAGGTTGTAATATTTAAATTTTGTTTAAATTATTTTATTGTTTTGAAATTCTTACTTGCTTGAGGGGTAATATGGCTTTGATACACATTCGTTTGTGTGCGTTGACAAGTGGTGAGAGCCGAAATAACTTCAGCTCGAGCCACTTGCTTTTCAGCTGGCGGTAAGCTGTGGATAGCATTTTCAACACCTGCGACCAAATCATTGCGATCAAAATGGTTTGTAGGAGGAATAAATTTTAAGCCTTTAACCAAAAGATCTAAACTATCTGAGTTTAAAGTATGACTGGAAAGATTGACTACATTCTCGCCGGGTTTAGTAGGCTTTAAACCCTGTTTTTCAATACTTTCCTGCTGTGCCCTTACCAGTTTAGCCCTTGTGGCTTCTCCAATAAAGCCAGTCCTAATGTAGGTCTGGTTTACAGCGAAATAAGCGAAATTTATAAAGATCTGTCCGATTGTGGCTATCCGCTGACTTTTATTAATAAAGTCAGAGCAAAATTAACTCGGCAGCAGAATCGTAACAATAATCAGCAACCTGATCAAGGAACGAATATCCAAAAAATGTAACAACCACTACCATATGTGCCGTTCTTGTCTGAAACCCTTAAGATGATTTTAGCTGGCTAGGGCATTACCATATTTTTTGAAACAAACCATAACCTCCGTTCAACCTTCAGGACCGATAAACCAGAAAACATATTTTTAAAAACAAAAAATGTGGTCTACCGAATTCCATGCAAAGACTGTCCAGCCACTAACATCGGACAAACCCAACGATCCCTTGGCAAACGTTTGTGTGAGCATGCTTGTATGGGCAGCAATAATAATACGAATTCAATGATCTTCAATTATTGTATCACTTACAACCATAAACCAGATTTTGGAAATGTCAAAATTTTGAAACAAAAAGTTAGGTTACTTTAATCGATTATTTTATGAATCACATAAAATTAAGCAAAATCCTCACCCCGTGAACCCAGAATGTAGTCTTGAAATCCCTATGGCCTACAATGACTTCACTAACCAGCAATGAGGACACCCGGTATGTGTAAATACAAAAAATCCACCAGGGCTGGTTTGGCAGTATGGTAGGGCATGACCTCCCATAGTGACAGGCTTCCCAGGATTTGGTTTTCCTGTAACCTCATTGTTGCCCTGATGATGACTGCAGCTGCAGGTCGAAACTGTTGGCCTTATTTTAAGTAAGTAATCACCTTTTGTGATTACCATACCAAGTTGGAGTACTGAATGTTTTTAACTATATATCCAGTAGATGGTGCCAGTTATTTTTGCTAAAAAAAAAAGGATTCTTACTACGAAAACCATTTTCCCCCAAACTGTTTTCAAAATTATATATTTGATAGGCAATTCCAATTGAAAATATAAAGTAAAACAACAAGATGGCTTCCGCACATGGCCTAACCTTACAGATTTCCCATGGTGCCACGAATAGATGGTCTTGACAAGTAAAAGCACCACCTTTTGGCCAGCTTTAAAGCTTTGGCCAGTGGATTTAGAGCAAAATTTGGAAAAGAATTATTCCTCATTGGCTCATTTTTGAGCCCTCCGTTTGAAAGGTGTTACCATATCGTATCATATAGATGTCAAACTGTGACATTGCTCCTAAGGTTAGACCTTAAAGAAGAAGTCCAGTGAAAAAATGAAAAAAATGAAAAAAATTCAGCCGTGACGTCAGCGTGGGGACAAACACATTGACATTCTTTCCATGCTGACGTCACGACTGAATTTTTTTCAACTTTATTTATTTTTTTATTTGCTTATATATGGTATTTTTCAAACACGAATTTCGATTTACTTCCGTTCATTAACTAAACTATAACATATTTTTTTTTTTCATTTTCACTGGACTTCCCCTATAATAGACTCTATGTGGTCTTGCTTAATTTTGTACGCATTTTTCAAAATTTTCTTCCCCCTAATTGTTAACAACCCTGGCTTGGTAAAGGAGGATTTCAGGGGTGTGACATCTGGGGTACCAGCACAAACTGTTTTCATTTTGACGGCTTAATTCAGAAGTAGCAAATGAGCCAAAACTTGCTTTCGAGATAATGTTTTTATGGAAAAAAAGGTATAATTTGGAAATAAACAATGTTAAAAGGTTGAAATTTGGTGAACTGATAAAACAATATATGTATATTTTATAGGGAATGTGCTCATTTTTGTTAAATAATTAAATTAGTAAATTAATTAAGTCAGTTGAGATATAAAAGTCTTAAAAACGCACATTCGCTAGTTCGACTTCGATTAAGTTAGCAGGTAAGCGAAATAAATAAAGTGTAAAGTAGCGAATGTGCACATCCATTAGTTTATCTATTGAATAAGGTGAATGCAAAAAAAGTAGCGAATGTGATAGTTATAAAAATCCATTTCACAAACAATTTTTAAAAGATAAACTGACGAATGGTACTATTCACCACTTGAAGCTTTTAGATATGACAGGTTGTGGCTTATTCGCTACTGTTCTCTTCTGTAACTTTAAAACAATTATTGGTTAAATTAATTTCTGTAACTTTAGGTTCATTAGGGGCACTTCCAGGATCACAATGGTTCACTTATCTCATTTTTGACAATTCGGCTCATTCGCTACTTCTGAATTAAGCCATCGATTATATCCTAAAAACTCAATTAAATTTGGTGTACTTACAAACGTGACGAACAGGATAAAAGGTGCATAGTAGTCCACTTTCGGCACCGGATGACCCCTCGTGAATTTTATGACACTGTAAGCCATGTCGATGAGCATGAGGATCTCGAGGGCAGTTACCGCCACCTGTAACAGAATATTCATTGGATTGCATTAGTGTACGGAATTAATGATTTTTTTTCAGACTAACCTTAACTTATGCAAAAATGTAAACCTGGTGGTCAGGAAGGAAGCTACAAACGGAGTCTATACTGCACAAACCTCGAGCATTTTTTTGCAAGAAAGAGGGGAAAAACAATAAGATGAGCGTAGAAATTGAAATTTAATTTATAGCAGGGTGTCTGGCCAAATCCAGTAACAAATTTCCCTGACATTTCCAGGTTTTCCAGACAATATCACAAATTTCCAGAACAAATGAAAGAGATTTTTAACTCATTTTTACTGACACATGCAATTAAAACTGCAATATTTGGCAACTACCCTGGGCCGCACCCACAAATTCAATTTTTTTTCCGACCCAAAAATATTTTCCATGGCCTGCAGGCGAAAATCTGAAGCCTTTGTACATTACTGCAAAAAAATGGCAGAAAATGGCACCGCAGGCGACCTTTATTGCTAAAAAACACTCAAAAATGAGCTAAAAACCACCAATAGTGCCTAATTTTCCATTTTATTTAGATTTTATTTGGATTTTCCAGACCCAGATTAAATTCCCATGACATTTCCAGACACTACTGATTTCCATGAATTTTCCAGGTTTTCCAGACGACCAGACACCCTGTTATAATTTAATTCAATAGTTATTAATTTTAAAACATGCCAAATGTGGACCAAAATCTCGATGGTTGATAGCAGCCATGTTGGAAGTCATTTTGTCAATCCTAATAAACTTGATGGCATACAATGTTTTGCATAACATAGAATGCGCATAACTATTCTATAGCAATAAAGTGAAGCCAAATTGAACCCCCTTTGCACGCAGCACCATTCTGCCTGGGTGGGTTTTTTTTATAAAAATGGCGTCTATCCTCATTTTTTGGAAACATCGTGATTTCTGAATAACTGTAGGTGAACTGCAATATTATTATTAATAAGACTGCACTTCTTCATTATTAATAATCTTAATTTTTAGATTCATTTGCCACAAAGTGGGAATGTCCCTTTAATTGATCGTGCTTTCAGACTTAATGGCTGCCTGTACATAGTTTGCTTTCAAGCCACTAGGATTAAAACTGCATACGTTAACTCATCGCACTTTATAACGCAAGAGCCTCACCAGTTTCGTTATGTTGAGAATGGTCCATGGAATGTTTCGTCCTATGCTCCTCGTCGTAAAATACACCTGCAGGGGCGCCATTAGCCACAGGAAGAAGCATGGCGCCCAGACGAAGACCGTTTTCTGGAAACATTCTGTGAAATCTGGATTTGTGGTATTCCAGACGGTCTGGTAATCCTGGAAATGCAATAAAACCGATAAGTATTCAGTGAATTTTTTAGAAAATACATGGACGGCGCCATTTTACCACATTATTTCAAAAGTGACTGGCGCCATCTAGTAGATAATTTTGTAAATTAAACCACTGGGAAGTGTTATTTCATGGCGTCACTTTCTCTAAGGCATACTTATTGTATGTTGAATAGACCTCTTTCAAAAAAAAAAAAAAAAGCGCCATCTGTGATGAATAGATTCCAACTACAGTTTAGCCCGTTCTAAAATGGCGGCCCATGCTATTTGCCATAGACGTATGGTGCCACCTGTGATGAATAGTATGAATACTAAATGGACCATACTAAAATGGCCAAAATTTTAGGATTTCTTCTCAAATGGTGCATTATGGGAGTACTTTTGAAAAGGAAGTATTCCTAAACTGACTGCCAAAATCGAAAGTTAGTAATCAACTCAATCAAAAGATGGCGCCACTTATTTTGCAAAAATATGAATGCTTCCTGTGAAAAGCACTTTCCACCAAATCACGCACTTTCAAAATATATTCATGTATCATATTTATTGTATGATGAGTCCAAATAAAATTTCAATATAGCCTATACTACTGGTCTGGCCATGGTTAACTTTACTAGTAGCCAAGGATCAAAGTTGACCACGCCCTATTTATACCTATTTTTAGCCTATTTTTGTAAAACTGATCATGAAATCCAGGTAATTTCAAATAGTGCACTAGTAAAAATAGCTCTGTTAAGCATGTTGTTGGCTTACTACAAGCCAAGGGTTATTCATGACATGGAATAAATAATGGCACTCACTTCCATGTATTTAAAAAAGCTTCAAAACTCCTTGAACTAATGTTTAGTTGGAATTAGTTGACAAGGCCAACAAGAATTAAAAAGAGTGACTTTGCATAATACTTTTGCAAAATAAAAATTATCACTCCTGAGTAACAAAAAAGTGTTGACTAATTGGGTCAACAGGTGGAGCCCCAATGAGATCCTCACATCCTTCTCATTCTCAACCTTACTGCTACAATCGTGGACTAGTTCCGGTCTTGAGTAACTGCCAATCTTTGCCCAGAATCACCAAGAACTGCCAAAAAATGTAAGGGCTCCATTGGTTCGTTGCCAACAAAGAGTATTTTCAAGTTTTGTCACGAGATGGCGCCAAACGTTAGCACCTCACATGCTTACTCAAAAACAAATCAGAAATAAACAAATAGGCATACAAGAACACACATGCAGTGAGTCTAGTATGCTAAAAACTGAGATAAATAACACATGTAAGGATTCGGGTAATCAAAAGCCCTCATCTACAAGAGCATGCCACTCAAAGTGAAGTAAACTAAAATAACATGAAAATATTCTGAAATTCTACAATCTAGTTTCATTTCAAATATATTGATTATATTGATGACTACGAATCAGTTAGGCCAGCACAATAACAATTAATGTATGGTACATGGATTGGAGTGATCAAAGAGCTCTCCTCATTTACAGCAGCATGCCTCTCAAAGCGAGGAAAAGTAAAATGGCATTATAATATTTTGCATATGATCATTTCAGTTTGAATTAAAGTATATTGAAGAAGAAACGAATAAGCCCAGCTATAGCATACAAGCAACATAATTAATGAATTTGAGTGATTAAACTCCTCATTTATGGCAGCATGCCTCTTAGAGCGAGGTAAACTTAACTACTTTGCAATTTGTCATTTTAGTTTATTTAAAACAAACTGAAGAATAAAGGAGTCGTATACTATTCCATGTTATTCATGGGTTCGAGAAACCAAAGCCCCTCATCTACAGAGGCATGCCTCTCAGAACGAGGTAAACTATTGCATTAAATGTATTGCAATCCATCCTTTTAATTTGATATAAAAGAAATTTATGAATAAAGGAATAAACCAGCAATTCATTTGCATTAATTCATGGATTTGGACATTTGAAGGCCCTCATTTACACCAGCATGCCTCTCAGGGCGAGGTAACTTGAGAGAAATATTGCTTGCATTGCAAACAAGTGCATTTTGTCCACTGAATAAATACTACATTTTTGGTTAAGCGCCCCTATTAGAAGAAACGTGCATTTCCTGGATGAATCGTCATACCACATAATATGACGCTTGCAATAATAGCATCTTAATAATAAAATTCATCGTAACCATGGTTACCGTATCGTAAACAGAGCTTAAAATAACCAATTGTTAAACACTATATTGTTAAGAAAATGTAACATGACACACTATTGAATGTCATGGCTTTAACATGTGGCGGAGCATGGTGGTAGAATTTTTCACAGAACAAGTGCCCATTTTCAAACTTGTTGAGCTTCTTTCAAAGAGAATTTGTTTATTACAAAAACCTATTTTTTTTAATAGAAATTGTGCCACCTTCAAGCAAATACTCAGAATAATTCTGTGAGATTAAATTGTGCTTAATTTATCCAAAAAAAATAATAAAAAAAGCACATAGGCCTACTTTCTTGTAGGATCATTTAACATTAAATTGGTTAATTGGAATGGTCCATGCAAAACTCAACAAAATATTGCTAAAATAGGTAGCAATAAATAAACAACAATAAAAAATGGCGTTAACAACTTTGCACTCGCCCTGTACTATTCCAGCCCAAGCCTAAGGTACGACCTCACAGGACTGACCATGCATACAATTTTAAATAAAAATTATCAATGATAGCTAATAAACAAGCATCGGAAACACAAATCTGCGATATTTACCCAAAACTTTGAGTCACAATATGCCTCCATAGCAGCTGACACGACCAAATTCCAGATCAATTTTCCACCAAGATCAAAAACCAAATAGGCCTAACGAATTTCCACTGGCATTTGCAAGCATAGAGCACGAAATACAAAAGCCGGTGAGGAGCATTGTCACTGGCTGAAAAGCCCAGGATTATCTTACAATTTCCTCGTTGTGATTTGAGTCTTCAAGATTGCACCATGAAGTGAAAAAAGCCGAAAGAAAATACTTTCAAGGTGGACCGAAAACAAGAACCCACACGTTAAAATTTCATGGCCATTGTGGAGTGATTGCTTTATTTGCCGAGAGATGGCGCCACTGCATGAAGACGAGGGTCATCCGAAAAATGCACTGATCAAGATTTTTGAATAGAAATTCCATCAAAAATTATTACCATCAAATTACTATAAATCTTGTAAAACTTTTCACATTCTTGAATATGTTTTCAAATATTTCTAACGAAGAAAAATAAAATTAAAAATTGTAGCATTCAGTTTTTATTTGTCAGAAATCCAAACAGATCTTATTCTTCCCTGACCTTTTAAACAAATTCAACCTAAGTTTTTTTTTAATTTTAGTAGTTTTATTGCATGGGGAAAAAACCAACTATTACTACTATATCATTTTTAAATTTTATTCATTCTAAAATAAGAAAACTTGCATGATTTTTATTCCAAAACAGGCTCAATTTGCATGATTCCCATTCAAAAACAGGCTAAATTTGGCATGAAAATTTTATTTTGAGCTTGGTAAATTCGCCTGATTTTTTATTAAAAAACAAAACACTGATTAACTTTATTTCATTCAAAAATAAGCAAATTCGCCTAACTTTCAATAAAAAATAGCTTAATCTGCTTAACAATCAGTCAATAAAATAGGCAAAAAATTTTCCCGACTGTGTTTGAAAAATTGGTAAATTTACATTTAAATTGGGCAGATTTGGATTATTTTCATTAAATACAGAAAAATTTGATTAAAATCAATTCAAAAATAGGCAAATATGCTTAAATTTATGTCAAAATTTGGCAAATTTAATTAAGCTGTAATAGATAAATATGTAAATTTGCTTAACTTTCATTCAAAATGAGCAAATTTGCCTGACTTTAATTGAACACCGACTAACGTGATTAACATTCATTAAAAAATAGGCAAATATGTTTCACATAGCATTTTTAACAGTAGTCATCTATTTGCGTGGAAAACGTGGTATTTTTAATAAAAAAAAATTAAAAAAGATGTCAACAGCACCCTGTATTCCCAGGCAGTCACCCATCCAGGTACTGATAGGGTCCGATGTTGCTTAACTGTGAAAATCGTACAG
>JAQIXP010002316.1:0-15455 GCA_034700285.1 Proteroiulus fuscus
CCCATGTAACATTTTGTAATGGTGTCAACGTACACCCCTCCCCCCTTCCAGGCGTTACGTACTAAAAGTACAGCCCCCTAAAGCAACTTTGGTTTATTCGTCACTTCTGAATTAAGCCATCGATTTAATTAATCTGGTACGTCGATCGATTAACTACAATTTTCCTGATGTGAACTTATTATCATATGAATAAAAATTACAGTTTTCAGCAGTTGTGAGACCTTACTTTAACCAAATTAATCTGGAACAAATAACACGTATCCAAAACCTGGTAATCGTAAGACTACAGTATGTAACTCTTCCATAGCATGCCAGCACTTTGTGGCTGTATTTGCTTTAAATGACTAAATGAAAAATATTGCAGTAAAATAGCATTCCAAGAAATAATGAAAAAAAAAAAACCAGAAAGAAGAATTTTTTTAAGGAATACACTTTTACTGCAGTATTTCATACAACTGTTAGAATCCAACAATTCACTTCTTTTGAACTCTTAGAATGCAGTTACCTGCAGACATTTTTCACTGAGTCAATGCCGCAGATTTTCTACAATTTTCTGCATTAAAAAAAAATGCAAATTTCTTAAAATTATACAGCTTAGGCTACTGGAAATTGGAACATTCATGTGCTTGTCATCTCTCAGGACACGTGTCAGCGGTGCCCTGGAAATCCATTTCCACCGTCGTTGATTTCCACACTCCCAGATTTACAATTTTCAAGGAGGATTTTATCCCAGATGAACTACAGGTCATACACATCTAGTTTAATACCGTCAACCTTGTTTTTTTTAAAGATAAAACTTCCAATGCCATGAACTTCCTCATTGAACACTATTACTCAATTTTACCTTTTGCTCCTTATGGTGGGTCACAGAACGGAATGCCCCGAAGAAAATGGGCAGAACGGCCATCAGAATAATACTTCCATAAGCAACAGCCGCTCCTTCGGGAGTTGCTGGTATTCTTGCGGTTCCATTTGTCGAGTTATTAGCTAAAGTTTCATTCACTGTTTGAAGTGTTTCATTGACCACGTCTGCCATTTTCCTTGCTTGTATTACGTGGCGCAGCCTAAATAAGCAATTGTATATATTTTCCGGTTAGGATTTAGATAAGGCTTATGAGTTAGGATTTTCTAGTACTTTTGTGGCTACTAGACTCCGCTGATGCTCTCAGGTGAAAATTTTAGAATGCACAGGTGGGTCGAATGTTTGTTTTATTTGCACAAGTTTTATTCAAAAAAGTGATTTATTTTTTACAATTATTTGGCGTAAATATATTGAGTAAAGCTTATTTCAAATTAATATTTGATGTGTTACTTTTGCTCTGTTGATGGATAACCGGCGTGGAAATGAATCGGTACTTTGTTTGTAGGTGCTTTGCCCTTGAACAAATTTATCATAAAAAGAAAAGTTCTAAGCAAATATTTTGCAGTTTTAATGAAGAAATGTGGGGGCTATTGCAGTTTTAAAAGGAAATAAAACTTCTGGGGAAAGTGCTGTTTCTCTTATGTATAAGTGCAGAAGTTCTGCAATTTCAAATATGTATATGTACACAATTTCTGCAGTAGGGTACCAGTTCCCAGGAAAAAATTTCCTGCACAATTATTACTGCAATAAAAAGTATAGAACTGCAGTATTAGTGTAATAAATGACTGCAGTTTTTCACAGTAAAAACGGAATTTTATAGCAGTAAAATTGCAGTTAGTTAGCAGTATTATGAAACAAATGACTGAAGTAACTGTATTAATATTGCAATTACTAGTACTGCTGAAATGTCATCGTAAAGTGCATTAAAACTGTTTAAAAAGTGCAGT
The DNA here is from genome assembly GCA_034700285.1 of Proteroiulus fuscus. NCBI lineage: Eukaryota > Metazoa > Arthropoda > Diplopoda > Julida > Blaniulidae > Proteroiulus > Proteroiulus fuscus. The sequence continues at coordinate 1,810 of JAQIXP010002316.1, forward strand.
TTAATAGTAGTAATGCTGCAGTAAAATTGCAGTTAAATAGCAGGAAATTTTGAAGTTACACATTGCAATAATAATGCAGTTACTTCAGTCATTTGTTTCATAATATTGCTAACTAACTGCAATTTTACTGCTAAAAAACTGCAGAACTGTAGTTTAAGAAACTGCAGTAGGCCTATAACTGCTGAAGATTTTTACCTGGGTTTCTCTTTTGTATATGTGCATAATTTCTGTAGTTTCTTTTATGTGTAAATGGCAGAATTTCTGCAGTTTCTAAGTGCATGATTTCTGCAACTTCTCTTACGTATAAGTGGCGGAATTTTGACAGTTTCTCTTATCTATAAGTACAGCATAGCTGCATTCTCTCCCATGTTCAAAATATGCAATTGTAAAGCTGTATGTTTTTCACAAAATGCTAGTTTTAAAATGGTGGTAAATACGCATGCATAGTCCAGCAAAACGTATGTACTTGCATACTTGCATTTTGGAACCGAATTTTTTTGAGAAAAATTCAGTTTTTATGATGTAAATCTACAGGTTTTCAGATTTTCTAAATCTTAAAAAAAAATTGACAAAAAGTGCAATTTGTAAGCAAACAAAACAATAAAAAAGCTGCAGTTTCCTCAACGTTGAGCTGCAGTCGATAATAGTTGTAGAAATAACGAAAATCAACGAAAACCAGTCACTTTTATAAAGAAAAATATTTCGAATATTGCAGATTTTCCAAAGTTTTTAAAATTCTGCAACATAGATCTCTGATTTGAAGTTTTAAATTTTTTTTAATCCAAAATTGCATATTTTTCTCAGTTTTTCGAGCTTTTAAAATACTACAATTTTTCAAATGTTTTCCCGCAGTCTTTCTGCTATTTGTTTCGTTATTACTACCGATTTAATATGCGTTTAACATGAGAAATATACTGACGAAAGACTTCGGATTTTTGTTCTTGCTTTCAGGTGTATGCAGCTACCACCGTAACTAATTTTGATTTCTCTTTATGCTTTTTCAGCAAACATACTCTCGCGATTCACCAAGAACAGACACAAATTAAATGGTATTCCCGAAATTAGGAAGCCCAAGAAGTGATAAAGTTGCAGTTTTCTGGCTGCCATGTCCGATGATGACATCAATTGTGATACAGGTAATAAATAAACTTACATGTGAATATACAAAAGTATCGCAAGGGCTCTAGCTAGAAATAATTACTTAAATCTTATATCCATGGTAGCGAATGAGCCAATTTTTCAAAAATGAGATAAGTGAACCATTGTGACTCTGGAAGTGTCCCTAATTCACCTAAAGTCACAGAAATTTCTTTAACAAATAATAATTACAATATAAGAAGTGAATGTGACAACATTCGCTACTTTTTTTGCAGTCCGTTTACTCAAAAGAGAGAGCAATGGATGTGCACATTTGCTACTTTACACTTTCCTGCAAACTTAATCAAAGTCAATAGATAATGTGCATTGTTAAGCCCTTTATTTCTCAAATTACTTAATTAATTTACTAATTTAATTATTTAACACAAATTAGAACATTCCCTATAAAAAAATATGTGTTTTATTTCATCTGTTTACAAAATTTTCCCCGTTTTAACTTTGTTTATTTTCAAATTATACCTTTCTTCCCCCCATAAAAACGCTGTTATCTCGAAAGCAACTTTTGGCTCATTCGCTACTTGTGAATTAAGCTATTGATTACATCACTAAAGTCAAAAAATCCAAAAACCGAATATGACGGCCAAGAAATATTTAAGTTGAAAATGTAAAGTCTGTTATCAAATTCGCACACCCACTAGCCTGTGATTATATCATTAAAATCCAGGAAATAAGGATAGAAAAAAGAAACTTCAATGACAAAAAAACCACCCAAATTGCATATGTACAGGGCCCCCACGAGTTCTGGAAATCCTTGAAAACATTTTTCAATCCCTGAAAGTCCTGGAATTTATTGATATATTTTTATTTAAAAATTTGCTTACCAGTACTATGTCACTTTTGGTGGTTTTAGACCATTTTCGAGTGTTTTTGAGCAAAAAAGTTGCCTGCGGCACCATTTTCAGTCAATTTTTGCAAATATGTACTACTCAATTAAATTTGTGTCTGCAGTCCTAATTTTGAAATAATTTTTTAATGGAAAAATATGTATTTTTGGTGATTTTTAACCCATTTTTGAGTGTTTTTGAGCAAAAAAGTTGCCTGTGGCACCATTTTCTGTCAATTTTTGCAAATATATAGGCCTACAACTCATTTCAATTTTTGTCTGCAGTCCTAATTTTGAAATATCTTTTAATAGTATTTTGGGTGATTTTTAACCCATTTTTGAGTGTTTTTGAGCATAAAGAAGTCGCCTGCTGCACCGTTTTCTGTCAATTTTGGCAATTTTGTACAGAAACCTTGAAATTATCGCCTGTAGCCTAAAATTTAAAAACTTTTTTAATGGAGAAATATGCATTTTTGGTGCTTTTTACCCCATTTTTGGGTGTTTCTGAGCAAAAAAAGCTTATGAACGAGAAACAAGAATTATTAAAAAATGTCAACTTGGGTAGGTAATCTTTGTTTGAAAAGTCCTGGAAATACCTGAATAAAATCCTTGAAAAACCTGGAATTTTATTATTTTTATTGTGTGAGAACCCTGTACATATGAAATATGAAGGCTGAAAATTTTACTGGCAAATGTCCAAACACATCCGTTCTGTCAAGTCTGTCCAGGAAATCCCGATTGGAAAATAAATTTCAAGTACCAAATGGTAAAATTTTATAATACACGGCAGAGTGTGTGCAGTATTTGTTCAGATTTTCTAAAATCGATTGTGTGTTAAATCCGTGGTATTATGAATCGCAAACTGCAGAATAATTTGAAAATATTGCAGTTTTGCATCTGAAAATCTGTCATTTTTCGGCAGTATTTCTAGAGCTATGTAAACTTCAGTTTATCTAGGTTTTAATGCAGTATTCCAAAGGCTGTCTTTCATAATTCAATGGATTTACTGCAGTTTTAAAATCGGAAAAAGTAAGGGAATTCTGCAGTGATGAGAAACAATTTTTGTCGAGATTTTTAGTGCCGGCCCGACTTTAAAAATGACATTTTTTTTGGCTTGTTGGACTGTCTGGAATTTTTCGGCAATTTGTTGGATATTTCCAAGGGAAATTTTGATGCAAAATGCGAGAATTTGAGGAATTAGCTTGGTGTGCTGTCATTAATAGTTTTACCAAAATTCCAAAAAATACAGTGGACATTTGTAATGATTTAAAATCAGGCTTATTTGGATCGAAAATCGTGAATTTTTAAATGATAATTTACAAAAAATTTTAAATTTCGAATCGTAACCTTTCAGAAATTGCAATTTTAAAAATCTTGATGTGTATTTTTTTAATTTTGCTCTCAAACCATAAATCGAAATTCACAATTAGAGCAAAATGTGGATTGCTAAAATAACTATTCCGTATAAGTTTGGATTATGGTCTGAAAATCATGATTTTTTGAAAATGCGGATGTTGGTCTTACAATATAAATTGGAAATTATCATTTCGGCAAAATTTGAGCTCTAGAATTGTGATTTTATAAAAATGTGGGTTTTTGGGTCACGCCATATATTTAAAATCATCATTTTGGCAAAATTTCGGAGTCGTACAATAATAATTTTATAAGAATGTGGGTTTTGGTCTCACACCATATATTGAAACTCATCATTTTTGCAAAATTTAAAAGAGTCGTAAAATCATTATATTATGAAAATCTCGGTTTTGGTCTCGCACCATAAATATTGAAACTCATCATTTTTGCAAAATTTAGTTCAAAAATCATGATTTTTATAAAAATGTGGGTTTTCTTCTTGCACTATTAATTGAAAATCATAATTTTTGCAAAATTTAAGAGTCGTACAATCATGATTTTATGAAATTGTGGGTTTTGGTCTCACACCATAAACTGAAAAGCGTCATTTTGGCAAAATTTAGAGTTCTAAAATCATGATGTTATAAAAATGTGTTCTTTGGTCTCATACCATAAATTGAAAAGCATAATTTTTGCAATATTTCGTATTTTAAGATCTTGATTCCATAGAAGTTAGGATTGTTTACAAAAATTTGGAAACTTTTGACCCAATTGTTACGGTGCCACACAGGATGAATTTATTTTGAAATGTAAATTCCCAGAAACTAGAAAAAATTTTCATAATATAATTTTTGTTTTTATTTTATTTCAAAGCCATTCTGTTGGACAGATCTCCGACTTATTCACAAAAGCTGACACACACTTCTGATGCTGCCTCAAACTCGACACCGGTCTTGCCGCTGCGATGCAGATCGTGTGTCGTGACGTTCGCATCGATCGTCGCGGCAATCGGAGGCCTTCTTTTCGGCTACGATGTCGGTGAGGCATTCAATTTTAGAAGAAATTTAGACCGTAGTTCATCGAGAGTAGTTCTTGAAATAATTTCTTTTCTCAGGAATAATTTCTGGGGCTTTGCTACAGTTGGAAGAAGAATGGAAACTGGATTGTTCGCAAAAACAGTGGGTGGTCAGTTCGATGCTGTTTGGAGCGCTGGCCGGTTCGTGCTTCGGAGGTGTGTTCAAGAACTAGGAAGTTATTTTTCGACATGAAATGCTATTTTTAGAAATTTCCTCAAATTTGCGAGCGTGTTTGTGAGCCCGCTTTAAAATCTGCTGAATTCTTAAAAAATTGCTTCGTCAAAGGCAAGATTTCACCTTGAAATTTTAATATTCCAAAATAAGTTTTTTTACAAACAGTTTATTTTCCAAATATTTGTACTAATTTCCGAGCGTTCTTTTAAAGGTTCTTAAAGAATTCTTGAAAGTTAACGTCGACACTGGAATACATTACAGATGGGAATTCTAAAAACTCCAAATTTATTGGTCATTTTTGGCTTGCCAGGCAATTTGCAAATGTTGCTTGAAATGTTTGAGCGTGATATTAACAGTTAACCTCAATTCGGTTGAAATTTTAGCTCGAAATTCAAGAAATCCAGAATGTTTTAATTTTTTGAAATTCCATGCAATTTCAAATAATGCTTAGAATTTCTTAGTCCAAATAATTTCTAGGTTCAAAAAATATATGTCGAAAAGAATTCTAAGTCAAGAAATTCTAATTTCAAAAAAATTGTCCAAAAAAATTGTTATCCCAGAAAATTTAAATTTTGCAAAAAATTTTAGGTTCAAAAATTCTAATTCTAAAAATCTAAGTCAAAAAAAATTTAATCACTGAAAATTTAAACTTACAAAAAAATTCTTAGTCAAAAAGTATTTCAAATAAAAAATTTTTTTTGTCAAAAAAAGATTTTAGTTCAAAAAAATTTTTAGTCAAAAAATATCTGAAGACTAAAATAATTTTGCTCCTAATTTTCTTGAAATATTTTTTTTCAATAAGATTCTAGAAATCCTGACCTTTTAAACCATTTCTTGACATAAAATGCCATTTAAAAATATTTCCTCAAATTTTGTGCATTTGCGTAAGATCTCTCTTTAGAATTCCTTGAATTTTTCAAAGAAATCTTAAAATTTTCACCATTATGGACAAATTTCTTGCAAAATAATGTTAGAAACCCAGAACTTAAATACCAGTTTTCAACATGACAAACAACTTTTCAAAGAATTCAAAATTTGTATCAAAGCGAGCAAGATTATTACAAAAAATTCTAAAAAGCCGAAAGTTTTTCTACGAAGCCCCTCAAATTATAAAATGAAGCCGTTTTTGTTTAGCAATAAATTGCACCTGTTTTTTTGGTGTTTTTTAAGAATAATTTTGGCAAAATTGCTAGAATCGTGACATATTTTTGTATATTGTCAGGTTTTGTCATTGATAAAATTGGGCGGAAGCGCACCATTATTTTAAACTCCATCGGATTCATCGGCGGCGCTTCAATTCTGGCCTTCAGTTTAAATTTTCCAGTTCTCGTAAGTAAGCAAATTTTTAAAAGTATCGGGTGAAAAGTAATTCGACTTTCTGTCATGCTTGCAGATTTTCGGCAGGGTCATCGTAGGCTTTTCTGTGTCCTTGTCGGCCATCAGCGAATGCATTTACATCTCGGAAATCGCCCCGCCCGTAAGTGTCACAATTCCTGTTCTTTTTTTCTCGACAATAATTTTTAATCGAAAAATAACATGACTTTTTGGGGTTATTTTTGGCATAGGCGAAAAGGGGCCTACTGGTGAGTCTGAACGAATTGGGAATTACGGTCGGATTTCTGACAGCATACATGATGAACTATTTTTTAGCGGGTCTCGCCAACGGTTGGTACGTTAATATTTAAATTCCTCATAAATCAGGTAAATTCAATTAATGCACATGAAGATTTCATAAAATCCTCGATTTTATCCGAAAATTCTCAATATTTTTGCAAACTTCTGTCAAGTTTTTTGGCCCTCGTCCAAGAGGGTGTATCATGAAAAACTGCTAATCTTGAAAAATCCCCACAATCTTTGTAAATCTTAAAAATCCTTTAAAAGTCCCACAAATCCTCAATTTCATCTTAAAATTCCAACAAACTTATCATGATTTTCGGCACTCGTCTTGGGTGTTTCATGAGAAAAGACTGCCAATCTTGACAATCTTGATAAAAAAATATCTCATTTTTTTTTAAAAAATTTAAATTCGAATTTTTGTTTGTTTATTTTGCAATATCAGGATTTCTAAAATCTCAATTCCATTAAAGGTTGATTTCGGTCTATATATCAAAATTTGAAAAATCAAAATTGTTGTCAAGATCATGAATTTTTAACTTATGATTCCTTGAAAAGTTGCTCTTTCATTTTCCAATTCGTTGCTATTTTTGCTTGAAAAATACTTGTTTTGTGAAAAAATTCTGGATAGTAAATTGTAAGAATAATTTTAAAATTTTCAATATTTTTGCAAATTTTAATTAAAAATTCTAAGCTCTCATTTTAGCATCTTCAAGGATGTATGCTAAAAAAAATACTCTTATTTAGCTTAAATTCCTATTTTAAATCGTTAAATATCCCTTACTGTTATTCTAGAAAAAAAACTCCTGTAATTTTTGGGGAAAAACTCCTGTTATTCTTGAAAAAAAAACCCAATTATTTTGGGAAAAGTCCTGTTATGCTTGGAGAACTGTTAATTTTGAGAAACTGCTGGTATTCTTGAGAAATCTTTGATCATCCTTAAAAAATTGTCGTTTGTAAAAAACTTATATTTTTGGAAAAATTATATCATTGACAAAACGCCTGTTATTTCTGGAAAAAAAACTTGTTCTTGAAAAGTACTGTTATTCTTGAAACTCATATTATTATTTTTTAAATCTCCTGTTATCGTTGAAAAGAAAACTGTTATTAGTGTATTCTTGGTAAACTGTTATTTTTTTGAAAAAAATCTCGCTATTCTTGAAAACCTTTGGATATCCTTGAAATATTTTTGTTCTGAAAAAAACTACTACGATTGAAAAAAACCATGATATTTTGAAAAAATACTTGATAAATTTGAAAACTTGTTATTATGAGAAAACTTCTATTATGTTTGAAAAATTCATTTAATTCTTTAGGTAGCTTTTGTAATTTTTGAAAAACGCCTGTTATTCTTGAAAAAAAACTTATTTTCAAAGAACTGTTTATTTTTGAGAAACTGTTATTCTTAAAGGTAGTTATGTTATGTTAGTAGTGTTATTTTGTTAAAAAAAAATATGATATTTTTGAGAAACTCGTTATTCTTGATTTTTCTCATTTAAATCTTGAGAAATTACCTGAATAAAAGCTTATATATTTACTTATTGATTGATTTTTTGAATTTTTTGAATTCTTTTTCTATTTCAGGCGCTACATGTTTGGTATTTCAGCAGTACCTGCTCTGGTGCAGATGATTGGCATGTTTTTCCTGCCTTCCAGTCCACATTACCTCATGCTAAGGAAACGGGAACACGACGTAAGAATCTAGCTTAATTTTTTTTTTTAAATTGTGATTTTTAAAATTCAAATTCGCAACACTTACGATTCGAAAGTCACAACAATCACGTCTATAAATTGCGATTTTAGAACTAACCATTAAAGTATGGATTTTGACTTGAAAATCACAAATCGAAAATCACAATTTCTGCAAAATCAGGATTTTTAACGATTTCCCCCTCAAAATCCTGATTCAGGAAATCGCAATGATTAAAAGATTTTAAAAAACGTTCAGAATAGTTTCCAAATTCACGAGAATTGCTTTGTTCAAAATAGCAATTTTGTTAAATGATTTGGTTTTTTGTAAGAAACATTTCATAAACATTTTTCATGGAAAAATGAAGATCATGATTTAATCACAATTTTTAAAAATGAAGATTTTAATCATCACGATCTAATCACAATTTTGGAAAAAGGAAGATTTTAAAACATCAAGATTTAATCACAATTTTGCCAAAATGAATATTTTAATGATCATGATTTCCATCTGAAAATCTGGATTTGAAAAATCACATTGAAACGTTATTCTTTGAAATTTTTGATTTCCCTTATCAAAATCATTTACGATTATTGATTAAAAAATCAAAATTTTTATGAAATATTCTACACTTTTTTTTACTAAGGGACATTTCATAAATCGCAATTTCACTATGGTTTGGATTTTGGTCTAAAAATTGATTCGAAAATCACAATTTTAGCAATGTCTGGAATAGTAAAATCACAGAAATCACGCTACACAAAATCACAAATGGTCACGACTCCTTGAAAATGATGATTTCAGTTTCCAAAATCACGATTATTGCATGCAAATTGGCAATTTTTGTGAAATAATCTACAAATTTATGATACAGGCCGAAAAGGTGTTGTCAAATTTGCGGGGCCAGCCCGACGTACGCCAGGAACTCACCAACATTCGCATTTCGTTGGACGTGGAACGGGTAACTGCCGATTTGCAATTCGTGCAAAAAATCTTTGTTCGAAAATCACAGATTTCTGTTTTTTTATAGGACCAGAGCTGTTTTACTCTGTTTGGAAAACAAGACATGAAGTACCGAATGCTGATTGCGATGGGTCTTGTTATATTCCAACAGGTAGATATTTTTGCCCCGAAATTGCAGGGTTTTTTTGGAAAATTTTGGTGAAATTTTTGCCAATCGGTTCCGTCTAGTTCACTGGTCAGCCCAACGTCTTGTATTACGCTTCAGTCATCTTTCAATCGGTCGGATTTTGCTCGGAAAACGATGCCACATTTGCGTCTGTGGTCGTAGGCATAATTAAGGTGTGTTTTTAATTTTAATTACTGATTTTCTGCTAAAAATTGCTGATTTTTAGTCAAAAATTGCCGAATTGCAATAGAAACTTCAAAATTTGTGTATTTTTTTAATGTAAGGGAATAATTCTATATGTTGTTAAAAAGTATTAAAAAGTATTGAAAGATTTTAAAAAGATCTTTCCATATTTTGAGAAAGTATTCCAATAGTTTGTGAAAATATTCCAATATTTTGAAAAAATATAGTAATATCTTCTGAAAATTTAGTCCTATTTTCTCGAAAGGTAGTCTTATTTTCTCAAAATATATAATCTCAAAAATTGTCTTCAAATATAAAATATTCTTCAAATTTCTTCAAATTCTCACAAATCTATTTTCTCAAAATATTCCAAAAATATTTTGAGAAAGCATTGCAATATTTTGAGAAAACATTATAATATTTTGACAAAATATTTTTAAATGTTTGAACAAAAAAATTCCAATGTTTTTAAAAAATATTTCAATGATATTGAAAATATTCAATACAATTTTTTATATTTTGTGAAAAAAAAATCTTAGCAAGTTTTTGGTAGCAAATTCCTATATTTTGGGTAAATACATATATTCTTATGTTTTGGGAAAATATTCCTATATATTTTGTTAAAAATTTCCTTTAATTGCCCTATGTTTTTGGAAAAAACTCTTTATTTTTCTATAGGCCTATATTTGGAATATCTTCTCAATTTATTTCCTAAAAAAAATATTGCTAACTTTTTTTTCCAAATGATTTCAGTTAGGCGCAACTGTGGTGTCCATGCTTCTGGTCGACCGTGCAGGCCGACGCGTCTTCCTATTGCTAGGTGCCATACTGATGGCCTTGAGCATCAGTGGCCTCAGCGCCGTGGCCTTTGCTCACCCAAATCAGTTTCAGTTGGATGCATGCCAGGACTCTTTGGCCGTGGGGAACAGCAGTTCCACTGTGTGGAACGCTTCTGTGTTTTTTGGACAAAGTACGCACGATGGCTCCGGTGCTACGGGAACTTACCTTTCGGCCGAACAGGCGTGTACCATCGCCTCGCAGCACGCCTCTGGTACGGCCAAGTGGTTCGGATTGGCCTTCCTGATGATTTACGTTGCGGCATATTCCATGGGATTCGGACCAGGTAAGGCATTTTAAATCCATTTTCCAAAAATTTTTTCACCACAAAAATTTATAAATATTGTAGGAAGTTTTTTTTAAGTATTGGCATTTAATAGGAAAGTTTGCGATAAATGTAAGAATATTTTGGGAATATTATCCAAAAATGGGAATAATACAGGAATAATTTTCAAAAATAGGAATATTTTCTAAAAATAGGAATAATACAGGAATTTATTTCTACAAAATCTGGAAATGTTTTTGTGATGTATTTCAATACATGATAATGTCGTAGGATTTTTCGATGATTTTTCCCATAATTTGGAGGTTGTTTTGTTTTCGAAATTTTTGGAATATAGTAGGAACTTTTCATCAAAATATTGTAATATTACATGAAGATTTCCAAAAAATATGGTAATATAACTGAAATTTTTTTCCAAAATTATAGAAATATAGGAATTATTTTTTCCCCAAAGATGTAGGAATTTTATTATGAAGTCATAATAAAATTCCTACAATTTAAATAAATAAATAATGGAAATATTATTTTGATTTTGAATAAATGCAGGAATATTATGGTGAAAAAATTTTAAAAATGTTTAAATATAGTAGGAAATTTCCATCAAAATATTTTAATATTATTCAAATATTTTTCCAGAAATATAAAAATATTATAGAAATTCTTTTTTTCCAAAAATACAGGAATGTTATAGGAATTTTGTTCAAAAAAGATGTAAAAATTTGATGGAATATTTTCCAAAAATATTGTAAAATTATGTCTTTTTGAAACACTACTGGAATATTATTAAACTTTTATTAAAAATAAAAAAATTTTATAACAATTGATCCAAAAATAGAGCATTTTTATATAAGGTTATTCCAGAATTTTTTGAATATTAGTGGAATTTTTCTAAAAATATAGGAATATTCAATAAATTTCAAATGGGTTTCATTTCGAGTTTTAAAAGTTTATCCGAAAAAAAATAGGAGTATTATAGGATTTCTTTTACAAAAAAGAAATTTCTTCTAATTGTAGTAATAATACATGAAAAGATTTTCAAAAGACATGATAATTTAGTGAAATATTTTTCAAAAAAGATAGAACTATTATAGAAATTAATTTTTCCAAAAAATACAGAAATATTATAGTGATGTTAAAAAAAAATATGGGAGTATTTTAAGAATTTTTTTCCAAAATCATGTAAGAAAATTATTGGAATATTTTCCAAAAATAGTCTAAATTATAGGATTTAGTGAGGTTATATTCAAAAGTTTTAAAAATTCTAAAATTAACGAAATAAAAAACCTACACTATTGAGCTTAGCATATTATGCCTCGGAATTGGGAGGCCGGGGTTCAATTCCCAGGTCGGCTGCCTTCATCGTGGTTTCTTAGGAGATACAGAACATCTGTGAATTTTTTGGAATTTTCTGCTGTGTTATAATCAGAATTTCTGTAAATTTCAGTAACTTGGCTGATTTTGAGTGAAATTTTTCCTACGTCCATCAAAGGTCGGGCCATGGCTGTTGCTTCAATACTCAACTGGAGTGCCAATATACTCATTTCAAGCACTTTTTTGGATGTCATGAGTAAGTTGAAGACTTTTAAATAAATTTGGAAAATTTTTAGTCGAGTAATTTGGAAACAGTGTGATTTGATACAAGATAAGTTTCATAAAAAAGTAGCTATTTTGGTCGATATGTGTGGCAAAACTTAAACACGTTTAGTAGGTTTAAATTATGAAAAAATAACTACTAGATGGCGCCAGTAATATCCACGTAATATGGTAAAATGTCACCATCTTGTATTTTAGAAAAGTCATGATTTCGAAATAATTTATGTAATTAATTTAAAAATCGTTTGTTAAACATTTTTGAGTTAATGAATTTCATATTAGTGATATTTCCAAAATATAGATTTTATTATTAAATTTTTGAAATTTTTAGACATGTTCATATTCGACGCAACTTTTGTAATTTTTCAAAGAATTTCTACATTATATTGTAATCTTTTATAAAGTTTAGTAATTTTTAGCAGAATTTGCCGAAATTGTGCAAGATGTTTTTTGAACTTTTCAAACTTAGCAGAATTTTGTAATTATTTCAATTGTATTATTGGAATTTCATGAATTCAAGAGAAAATTTCTCATTTTGAGAAACACTAGCTTTCTTATTTTAGGAAACTGTAACTTTCTTATTTTGAGAAATTGGTTTCTTATTTTAAAAACTGTAACTTTCTTTTTTTTTGAGAAACTGTAACTTTGTTCTCTTGAGAACTGTAACTTTCTTATTTTGATAAACTATTACTTTCTCTGAAATATTAATTATTATTCTTAAATTTACCTTTTTTTTCTAAAATTTGCAAATTTTTAATAGAATTTTCACAACTTTTGCAGTCTGATCTTTTCAAATTTGTTTTTTACTTGAAAGATTCGGCATTTGCTCTCATTCATCTTAATTTGTTAGTTATTTCAACAGTTATTCTTTATTTATCATTTATTTTAAATTATCAACATTTGTGTTGATTTTTAAAGTAAATTCAAATTTTCACAGAATTTTTTCTATTATTTCCACATTTTCTGCTCAATTTTTTCAGGCTTTCTGTCGGTTGGTGGCACATTCCTCGTCTTTGGTGCTGTATGCATGCTATCCGTTGCATTCGTGTTCCTCATCGTCCCCGAAACGAAGAACAAATCCTTGCATCAGATTGCGAAGGAAATCAAACAAAGGTTAGCCAACTTTTTTACTCTTGATCCTTTGACCAGTATAACCACTTAAACCAGATTAAATAAAAGTAACCGCACTCTTTTTAGCCACCCGAGCAAGAAAATTGTGGAAAATCTGAGCAGAATTCCCGGCTGCAACTGCGGAAAAACTCGGCGCTACCATCAGGTGGCGGCGGAAGGTTTGGCCGAAACTGTAACTTAATTCGTGCAAATTTTGCTGTTGTCCACAATTTTGCACAAAATATTTGTATGCAGACATTGTTTGCGCAAACTGGAGTGATTGTAACATTTCTTTTTAACTTTTTGGGAAAAAAAAACTAATGCTTTTATTACCTGTTCTTGTTTTTTTTTTTGAGAATTTTAGGTTTTACATCTGTGCTTCATGTCTGAAAACAACTCATTTTTGTATAGCAGCTACAAGACATTAGGGGTCATTCAAGAAATACGTACACCGAAAATCTCATTTTTTAACCCCCCCCCCTTCGTACACTGCCGTACAAAAATAACCTACCCCCCTACGTGTACGTACACATCATGATACCCCCACCCCCATGTGCTGAACTTAGATGGCAGCACTGAGAACTCATTAGAAACCCACCCGTATAAAGCTTAGTTGACACGAA
>JAQIXP010002317.1:0-15447 GCA_034700285.1 Proteroiulus fuscus
TTCGGCGCATCTGTATTCATACACCAGCCACTGAAGGTAAACAAGTTACTGCCATCTTTCCTTGAGGCCAAGTATAAGATCGTGTCACTGAATTGAAATATTGAAAATTCAGAAATGTAAAGAATATCTAAGATGACCATTGGATGAAAGGGAAAGGCCCCCCTTCTAAACACTTAATACTTCTGAGGGTGAACTGGAGTATATATATGAATGGCTGTGACAATGATTGCAGAAGAGTTTCCATATTGAAGAAAATACCTCGTTTGCTATATAAATACACGTTAGGCGCCATTTTTTCATAGATTAAACATACACTAAAAGTTGGTGGCGCCCTCTAGGGCATGCATGTCTACGTGTTTCATGAGAGCTGATGCCTGTTATCCAGTAGAGGGCGCTACATACTGTGCATACTTGGACTTTGCATTTTTAACCAAATCTATGTATTCAGAACATTATTATTTATTGATTGTTGGGCTCAAATCAAATTGCAATTTCCATGACTTTCCTAATTTTTCATGCTCTTCCTCCTACAACCACCTTCTTTTAAAGTGGGACTTTCCCTTTAATGCAAACTCTTGTTGGTGTAACTGGCACCAAATGCCTTTAAACAAAAGTTTGCAAGACAGGGTACTAAAACATTTCCAAATCCTAAAAACTGTATAATTTATTTTCTTTTAAAATAGCTCAAACTTCATGTAATAGGGGAGTTGGTCGCTTGGTTTTTGAAAAACTCTTAGACACAGAATTACAAGGATTTGATGATGATACGGTAATTATACTAGAAAGCTCAAATGGAAACATTTATACGAATGTCACCCAAATTGAACAATTCCCTTGTCGAATTTTAATTTTAGTACAGAGAAAGAGCGCCCCCATTACAAGTATTAGAACGATGTAAAGAATTATGTTTGCAAGATCGAACATCCCAAGAAAGTCTGGTCCGAACGTGTGCCTCCTTTGATTTCGTCCCTGGCCGGAGAACGGCCCTCTTGACCGGTGCAGGGGGAGGAAGCATTGATTTTGAAGAAAGTGTTTGTAATTTATCAAGAGAACAAGGAAGACCAGATGGAATAGGAACCTTAACAACAAACAAATATCACAGCCATTTCAATGAAATCTGCCTTTCCTGTGAGTCAATTTTCACAAATTCTATGAAAATTTGTAAGAAAAAAATAGCAGCATTTTTTAATTTAATTATCAGCTAGTCGAGTTTCAACGGAGTGTCCAGAAAAAGTTTACGTTTTTGAACGACTTGAGGGATTTCGATTTGACCAACGTGACCAAGGACAAGAAATTTACGTGAAAAACAGAACCGACTGTGAAGACAGGTACACATAGTTCTATATATAATTCAACCTAACTATATCATACGTGAAAATGCTACGCCCTCTACAGACAGTCGCATTTACTATCAGAGAATCTACAACGCTAGCAGGCTAGTGCTCATTAGTCCTTTCCCCCATATCATATTTTGCCTGTTGGCATAATTTAGGAATACCCTACCCCTCCCTTCCACTTATTAAATTAATTTTATAATTTAAATGAAATTATTCATAATATAAGAATATATATATGTCTGTTAGTAAAGTATGTGTTTCAAAAGGATATTTTTATTTTGGCTAATAATTAAAAATATGCTTTATTGCTAAGGCCTAAAAAAATATTTGATTCCTCTAGAACGTCATCATTTTTGCAGGTAGATAGGTTTTTACAAAAAAATTAAAAATAATTTTTTTCTGGCATTTTTTTTTTTTTTTTTTTTACAAAAAATGCCATAAAAAGGAAACCAAAAACTTTCAGATCGGCCTAAATTTTTCAGGTAGGTTGGGTTACTGGAACCAAACAATTTTATTAGGCCTAATGCAATGATGTATTTTTGTATTTCAAAATTTCAAATGAACCACTAAACTTTCAAAAAATATCCAATTCGGCCTAATCACAAATTTTCAGATTGTTAGTATTTTAGTGCTGCAAAAATGTACTTATGAATATGCCCCCTCTTCCTAACACGAACATTTTACGCTTGATTTACCAACCTTTCTTTCCATTTCCCCCCCCCCCCCTCCCCCCTCCCTCAATAGAAATTTTAAGTAGTTTTATGGTGCTTGGACGAAAAGAGTCCCTATAAGCGAGCAATCCACGCATAGCCAAAAGCTCTTAGGTGAAACATCCACAGGAACATTACTAATTTTATGTTATTTTAAAGTGCAAGTATGATTTCTGAATGTTTAAGGTGTCTGAATGAGTATGGATTCGTCTGTCGTTCGGCCACCTACGACCGACAGTCCCAGAGATGTTTCTTGGGCCGATCCACCCGGCGATCCAACCCCGAAGCTTTTGTTCCAGATGCCAACAGTGTCTATTTGGAAAACACTTGTTTGGATGGTAAAGAAGTTGTCCAGTTTCCAGAAGTATGTTAATTCTATAGTAACTGATCAGCCAATTACTGCACAGATTCTCGACGTTGCGAGGGCCTACCGATCTTCATCAAGGAAACGAACATGGAGTTCGCCGGACCCTTCGGTCTCGAAGTGGTCACTGCCACGTCCGAGGCGGACTGCCAGCGTCAGTGCCTGCAGCACAGGCACATGTTCTGTCGGTCAATCCAATACGATGACCGTAGTCACACCTGCGTGCTAAGCGACGAGGATTCCTTTTCGCAGGCCAACGACTTGAGACCCACTCCGGGCTCCAACAGCATTTTTGCCGAAATTATGTGCGTTAACGTCAACGTCGGTGAGTGACCCATCGATCATTTGGTAGCTGGTTATCCTAACCAGGATCAGCATCAACAGACCCTTGATTTTCGTTTCTAAATCCAGGAACTGCATCGACTCCTCCTATTATTGGTTCCTTCGAGCGTGTCCGAAACCAGCGTTTGACTGCTGGAAACGAAGTGGGCAACGAGATCCCTTCGAGGTCCCTGGGAGAATGTCTGGAAGAATGTTTGCGGCAAGGACCCTCCCGTTGCATGTCCGTCCTCTACAACCAGAGGTCAAGAATCTGCCGGATAAGCCAGCGATCGAGAAACGATGCTGGAGCGAGACTCGAGTTTGATCAAGAGTTCGACTATTATGAAGGGATACTCGGAAGCAATTTAGGTAAGTGGTCAACTATATATTCCAGAATACTGTAATAATTACACGCCTTTAATCGAAAAATGGCAAAATAAAAGTATTTCCATTTAAAAAAAAATACTTTCAATTCAACATGTCCCAACTGGGCTATTTCCACACCATCACAAGCCTTTTCAAGAAAATTCCAAAAGTATAAATAGGCTTAGAGTGTATAGCAAGTGTTGGCACCTGGTGAGAGAATTTCCCAACAGGTTTGTTTGTTTTTGCCTTTTGGTGAGCGGCTTTCAAAGGGAATTTGCCGCTTTTGGAATTTCATTTCAACCAAAACAGCGCCGCCTTCCAGCAAAGTTTGACACTGTTAAAGGGATTCCAACGGGTGATAGTGTCTCCCCCTAGCGAGGAGTCGAAGCCTATTGCCCATGTTAAAAAATGTGATGACGAGCACGTGCAAATTTTAGGAACATAAGCCGTCATGACGTCATGTTCCATGTTGTTGCCATAGTTTTCGTAATAATTATATTTACATGTACGGTAACCAAAAAAGCACGATTGACGATGGGCAAATCCCGACCATGATCCCGACCACGGTGGGGGTGACATCATTACATTGCATGCAACATTTTTACAATAAATGTAATTTTTCTAACCTTATTTATTGAACAAAATCTATATTTGTGGCAGGTGGTGTGGTACGGTGTCACTGGTGTGGTGTGGCAGTCCATTTGGTATTTCACTCCAATGTCTCTTTTTATAGGTGAAGGGAATGACACTAATGACACATTAGGGGATGCGGGGGATTTTTCATATCGGAATAAAGGGCCAAGTAAACTAGGTAGATAACATACAAAAATGCATTCATTAATGCATGAGGAATGTTACTTAAGATATGAGTTAATTTCCAACTTGCTAACCAATTAGATTTTATTTTCTTGAAAATAAGTTACCAGAAAATATCCCATGAAAAACTTATCTAGGTGGAATTTTGTTATTTTTCAAATACACTGTAGGCCCTATTTCAAAAAATAAAACAAGCCTCAGTTTTCTATAAATTCAGTAAAGTATGCCCAAGCAAGTATTGCCAACCAGAAATATAACAGACAAATTTTAAAAAAAATTGTAAAAAAAACCACAAGAATTTGTTTAAAAATGTTATCTGTCAAACAATAAGGTTACCAAATAAATTTCTGAATCTTGATTATTTTAATTCACGTATAATACGATAATGTCAAGGTACTACTTCCTAAAATTCAATTCAATTCAATTCAACTCAGTACCCTACAGGCAGCAATTGAATGTCATATGGTAGGGGGGTGATCCCACCCCCCTAGTTAAAAAGTTAAGAAGTTAAGAAAGGCAAATTAAAAGTTTTTCCCAAAATTTCACAACCATGTTATATCTATTAATTAAAAAAAAATTTTAATTGAGCAACAACAAAATAACGTCATCAGGCAGCACTTGCCCATCATGCAATACTTCACGCCCATAATGCAAGCACGCATCTTTCAGCCAGATGATGTTGGAATGCATGATTGAAAACTCTGCCTCATGACGTCCTTTACATCTCCCCAACAAATCCATTTTGTGCCTTTACTTCTTAATGTTTTCTAGCCAGAACAGGGTTGTGAAATTTTGTGTAAAATGCTTACTTTCTCGCTACGGAGTAAATGGCAAAACATTACCAAAAGTGCCAACAAATTCACGAACTAAGGCAAGTTGAAAATTAACTATCCTGCATGATCAAACCGCATGTTCATAGTTTTAACAACTGGTAGGAGACGAAGTACTGGTCAGACAAAATAACGGAAACGTACCAGTTAATTACCCAAATCCCTCGTTAGGGCAGTTGTATTTTACTGACTATTTTTAACCAATTGTAACAGACCGTGGCAATGGCTTTGGCGGATACGGCAGTAGCACCAACAACGTTGGTTCGGGAACCAGTTACACATTTGGTGCCAACTACGGTCCGATCCCAGCCTACGGTCCAGGACCAGGTTACCCTCCACCACAGGCACAGGGTGGTTACCCTCCTCCTCCACCAGGGGCAGGCTACGGTCCCGGCTATGGTTATGGTCCCAGTTCAGGAGGTCCAGGAGGACCAGGTCCATCCTACGGTGGCTCGAGTTGGAACACCGGAGGCCAGTGGTATGGGGCACCAGGAGGACCAGCAGGTGGACCACCCCCACAGCCAGGATCGCCGTGGTCGACTGGGTATGGTACAGGCGTTCAATCGGGAGGTTACGGCACTGGTATGAAATATCCCAATTCGTACAGTGGTACGAGTGGGTACGGCACCGGCCAGGGTAATTTTGGCACCAGTCAAGGTGGTTACGGCACCGGCCAGAGTGGCTTTGGCACCGGTCAGAGCGGCTTCGGCACCGGTCAGAGCGGCTACGGCACCGGTCAGAATGGCTACGGTGCGGGTCACAATGGGTATGGTACTGGATCGGGTGGCTATGGCACCGGTCAAGGTGGCTTCGGTACCAATCAGAATGCCTACGGCACCAATTCAGGTAGCTACGGCACGGGTGGCAACACGTTTAATCCAGGGCAAGGAGCCACGGGTTCAGGTTCGGCACCAGCACCCGGCAGCACTGCACAGAATCCTCAAAATGGCGGCAGTGGTTCGTCTTTCTCAAGTAGCAATTTTTATGGAAGTTATGCTCCAGGGCGTGGACCGATGATTCCAGGAGGTGGACCCCCGCCCCCTGGTGGCGGCGGAGGGTTTGGGCCAGAAGAATTTGTGCTAGTGGGACCCAGACAGAGAATCCGATACTTTTACGTCCGGCGAATTGCCACTGTGAACAATTTGAAAGACTGCGAGAAGGAATGTTTGGCTGCCAAGGACTTCTGCAGGTCCTTTAACTTCAGGTAAGCCTACAATTATTTTTATTAAAACATTCCAGCTCAATTGTATAGTTCAAGATGGCCGCCATTTTCAAACGAAAACCTAATTTCTTACTGAATTTCAGGAATTTCTTCCAAGAGAATTGCGAATTAAGCGATCAAGATACGAGCACCTTGGATCTGAACAACCCGAGCTATTTTGACCGCAACTCGGAGTTCGACTATTACGAGAAGCGGTCAAGAGGGGGGATTCCCCCTGGCTACCAGTCTGGGGGTTATCCTTATCCTCCGCCAACGAGCTACCAGGGTGGCACTGGAGTGATCCCTGGATACCCAGTTCCCGCACCATCTGGACCCGTGCCATCCATACCAGTGGTCCCAGGCTTAGCCCCGGCTCCAGGCCCTTATCCTGGTTATCCTGCAGGATATCCATCAGGGGGTTTTCCTTATCCAACAGGACCTGGACAGCTTGACGGTAATATTTACAGAAATCACCAATATCAATAGCTCATGCAACCCTTCACACTTTTCTGTATACCTTTAAACTGTCATACAATTTGTCACATTAACTACCAGGGATTTTTACTTTCCTAACTTTCCAAAACTTGTCTTGATTTTGCTTATTTATGCAATGTTATCTTTGAAGGACTTTTTCCTGAAATATGCTTAGTAAGTATTTAATATTTTTAAAATTGCCTTTTTTTCATAAGTATCATTGCATTATTCACGTGAACCAGAACACATTGGCCGATTTTGGCCCACCCCCTACCCCCTTAATTATTTCCATTTTCAACACTCCACCACCCCCTACTTCTCTCCCTAATTTGTCCTTGATGAGAATCTTTTGATTTTCACAAGCTCTGTCTTGAGCACATCATTTTTTATGCTGTGGCTTATATAATGTAGCTATATGGGAGAGGGATGCCGGGGGACAGAGCCCCACCAAAATGCCAGGATATGGTTTTGTGTCCGGGACGCATATTGCCAGGCATAGGCGTACCCAGGGGGGAAGGAGCAAAACCTCCCCATAGGATCCAAAATTATATAGGAATCTACCCCTGCTCCCTGTCTGACCCCCAACCCTTATGTATGTCTGACCCCCACCCCCTTAGGCATGTCCTAGTAAGGCTATACTGTTGTAAGGGCATGCATATATTCGGTCTGGGGAAGCCCTCCAGAAGGGGTTGGTTTGGTTAGGTTCCGAGAGGTCCCAGAGGGCGCAGGTTAGGCAAGTCTTTTCACAGGTACTTTTCGGTTTGCTCTTCGGAATCCAAATAACATGACCAGAGTTTAAAACTTTATGAGACTTATTATGACTGAATTAATTTCTATCGCCCTTTACCAAAACTCTGCAGCAAAATGTACTTATGCTGCCAGGTAACATGCCCGGTATTAAAAAATTGTTGAGACAGATTATATATGACTTTGAAGCACCATTTCTATAGCTTCTACAGAAAAGTTTCAAAGGGCGTTTTTTACTCTTTTACAAATGATATTTTGTTTTATTTTTAGCACTTTCTTCATTTTCTTGTATTTTAACATTACCAAATAAACTTTCTTTCGTCACAAAACACAAATCTATTATTTCTTTTTCCCCCTCATATACAACAAACAAATACGGTACAACAACCCTTTTACATTTAAAATTCTGATTTTCTTTATGCACAAAAATACACAAAAAGACTTTCTCCATTTTTTTCCCACAATTGATAACTCAAGGTCCTCAACACAACATTTTTGGATGAAATTCTAGTAAAACAAGTGTGCAGTGAAGATGGAATTGAATTCACACTGACCACACCAGAGGGCTTCTATGGCCGAATTTACACTTATGGCTATTATGACACGTGCTTCTTTGACGGTCGAGGAGAGACCGTGAGTGTCCTTAAAGTCAGTCGACCTGATGGATTTCCACGGTGTGGGACAGTGGGGGTAAGTGACGTCAGATGGAACCATTTCATTTAGTTTTCACTTAAAATTTTACAATGTTTCTAAGATTTTTACTGAGACATACAATATTTCATCGGGGTATTGCCCATAAATTACTTTTGCATAAATTCTCTATTTACCCCCATTCTCGCACTCACCACCCAAGTTCACACCTCGTCACAATTTGGGAACACCCCCACCCCGCAAATTCTTCATAGCAAGAATAGTTATTCATAAGTAACGGAACATGGAACCCCTGAAACGTAGCTTTCCCCAAGGTTGGCATGTTTTGGGGGGAAGCTATGTTTCAGGGGTTAGTTTTACAAATTGTTACTTTCAAGAAGTTTCCCAGAATAACGTAGGCCTATCACTTAAAAATGGTATCTGTGCCATGTAAAACATTTTAATCTACGTTTAATTTTATAAACAATTTTAAAACAATCTCCTGAAACATAGCTTTCCCCGTAACACACCAGCCGTGGGAAAAGCTATGTTTCAGGGGTTCTATATCCTTGTTGCTTGTTGCTAAATTGTCAATGTAGGCTTATCATTAATCTAATATTATATTACTATTAGGCCTACGTAAAAGTGTATTCTAATGGCTATAATTTCTTTAGTATATTTTTCAAACAAAATTTTTTTTCCAAAAACTGTCCAATTTGGTCTAAATGTCAAAATAATTTTGTGAACGACACCTTACATTTTGTTTAGTAAATTTGGTAAATTTTTCAAATATAAGCAAACTTGTCCTTGTACGATAGGCTAATCATTACAATCAGTTTAGTTTTATGTTTAAATGCATTGTTTGCACACAGAAGAATGCAACATAACTGCATGGTTGACTTAAAACAGCGGATTTGAAACAACAAAAACCCCCTCTTTGGCATAATTAATTAACTGTTTTGTTGTGTCCTTTCCTCATTTTTTAGTTTGCTGATTATTTTACAAATATTGTCGTGATTCAATTCAATGATTTTGTTCAAACCGGAAGAGACAGAAAGTACAATTTGACCTGCACCCTCTATGGGCCTGGCGAAACGGTGGTCACCTCCGGGGTGCTCAATACAGGGTGAGTCACGTTACAATTGACCATTAATTTCGGTTGATTGCCTTACGCTAGGAAACTAGCAAGGTTATGATTAATTAACGAAATGAATTGGATTTTTTTTATTTTACTAAATTTACAGAAGTGTTCCCATTCCCTTGGAAAATCTTCCCGCACAGAATATACTGGCTTCAAATGTCCTACTGAAGATATTATACAAGGGATATCCAGTACAACAGATAGCAGTTGGGGATCCACTCATATTTCGACTGGAAACCAGAAGAAATTGTACGTACAAAAAATCTATCAATTCTGGACGCCATTTTGTTTTGTATTATTCTATAACCCCAAAAGAACTGTTTACTTAGCTTGGTTATTTAACAGCATAATAACTAATTAAATACACAAAATAGAGTTTGCAGTGGAACTGTAAACTACGTCATGAGGCAGCGCCTTCAATCATGCACACGAACATCATTTGGCATCTCTGTTTGGCTCATTGCAGCTCATTATGTGCGTGAAGTGTTGCATCGATGAAAGTGCTGCCTGATGACGTTATTCTTTTAATGCTCAACTGAAGCATTTTTTTGTAATAGTTAATAAAAAACTGAAACTGAGTTAAATTTTAAAAAAGTAAAATTAACTTACAGCAACATTACCAGTTGCTCCTTGTAACTGCAATGCTATATGGGAGTACTGATCACAGATTATATTCGTTACTTAATAATTGAAAAACAAAATGGCGTTGCACAGCTACTACTTCTGCACTAGACCTAATCAATTATTTTTAAATTTCAGATGGCTACGGTGCTGACATTTTTGCAGCTAATGTGATTGCCAAAGACCCCTATTCTGGAAGGGTGGTACAACTAATTGATCCCATTGGGTAATTAATCTTTGTTGGGATAGAAGTAAAGAGAAACCATTTTTATGTTTTACCTGATTGGTTAGTTTGTAAGTCAACTGACCCTATAATTATTCAGAAACTCATCTATCCATTTGGTGGGTTTCCCACAGCTAATTATTTACAATTTTAAGCCATATTTGGAGGTTCCATTCATAAGTAAAGCGCCATCTATGAAGAATGAGTTTCAACTAGCATATATATTCCAAAACAATATGGCCACACATGTGATTTTGTAAAGGATTGTGGCGCCATCTATGAAAAGTAACTTTCAACCAGCATTTATACTTAAGAATATGGGCCAAACTGTGCTATTTTTGTGAATGTTCAGTGTCTTCTTTGATAAGGGGTCTATAATTTTACTAATCTATCCACTCATAAAAATGGCATCTCTAATGTTTTACTGACTCACGTTGACTCATTTTTTGGCATAATTTTATTCAACTTTCTTATCCAGGTGTCCAGTGGATTGGTACATTTTCCCTCACCTGGACAGGGCCAGGGATGGAGATGGTTTGGAAGCCCAATTCAATGCATTCAAAATTCCAGACTCAAATTTCCTAGTTTTTGAGGCAACTGTGAGGACCTGTAGAGGACCCTGTCAGCCTGTGAGTAACATTTTCAATCAATTGTATAACCCTTCCCCTGCTTATACCCCCATGTCCTACTGTGTCCACTTTTACAAATCCCCCTTCCTGCCTGATTTTAAACAAAATATTACAAATTTTCATTGAATCTCAAATCAAAACTTAAATTTGTGCTAAAAAGAAGGCGACGATGGAAATGGTAAAATGGGCCCAAACAAAGTTTATGTTTAAAATTTCAGGTAAATTGTAATTCGCCTGGTCGTTACAACGTCGTGTCCTTCGGACGAAAGAGAAGACAGATTTCAGGGAATCAGACAGAAGACGAAGTCACTACCCAAAACGACGAACAGCAATTCAATGATGAATACGAAAACGAAATTAACATAACTACTAACGTTAATTTCACATTCGACAGTGAGGCCGAACAAGTTAGAGAGCTGCTACAAGTGTATTTGACAAGGGCTGACATACCACTTAACCAGCAAGGTATTATAGCACAATTTGTCTTATTTTACTACTATTTCAATGCATCATCCCCAAATATTATATGTAATCCTCAACATTTTTGTTCAAAATATAAGAATATTATGAGAATTTTCCACCAAAATAGAAGACTATTTTAGGAATTTATTAAAAAAATTGACTGTATTTATGGGACTTTTTTTCCAAAGTACAGAAAACAAAATGTTAGAAATTTTTGCCAAAACTATAAAAGTATTATATGGATTTGTTAAAAATAAATATAAATAGTTTACATTTTCCCCAAAATATAAAAATAGGCCTACTGTAGGATTTTTTATCAAAAATATAAAAATATAGCAGTATTTATGGGATTTTCTTCCAAACTAAATGTCATAACTGTTACAGTGTAGGCCTAAAGGAATTTTTACCAAAAATATAAAACTAATTCTTTCTCTAATTAATCTGTTCAAAAAAATAGAAATATTATTATTGGAAATATAAGAAAGAATATTATTGAATTTTAATTTTAAAAATATAGAAACATAATTGAAAAATTCTTCATAAAATTCCAGCATAATAGAAACCTTATTGGAATTTGTCAGTACAAATAAGAATATTATAGTAATTATTTTGCAAACAAAAATTAGCAATATTTATGGGAGTTATTTTTTTTAAAAGTATAGAAATATAATAGGAATTGTTGACAAAACTACAAATGTTATGGGAATTTTTTTCCATAAAAATAGGATTTTTTTCCAAACATTTAGGAATAATATAGGCCTAGAAATCATTTCCAAAACGACAGAAATATTTATGGGATTGTTTACTATTGAACATTACAAGAATTTTCTCCAAATACCTAAAAATATTTTCAGAACTTTCTTCTGAAAAAATACAAGAAACTGTGTTTTCTTTCCCATTACTAAAATTTTCAAAATATTCTACAGGTGTGGAAGAGCTGGACGTGTGCATATCAAGTGGCGAATATTACGCTCTAGTTGTTGCAATTGGAATAATAGTAATCGTGCTGGTTGTGGTTGCCATTGTATCAGCAGCATGCATAAGGTGAGTCTGGTCAGGGATGGTCAGCAATGGTCAATTTAGAAAAAAAACCCATATAAATCGTAATTTTCAACTGGTCAATTTCAGGCGCTATAAATCAGTCCACGATAAGAATGCATCGGCCGATTCTACCTCGCCGTCCGGTGTCCGTTCATCCGGGGTCCCAATCCCTTATTTCCCCTCCCCCGCCTCCCGTTACATAACGGACACGAGATTCGATGACCCCAGTGAACCCATCTATACTGACCCCTCGCTTTTCGAGCGCTCTCGGAGCAGCCGAGGAACGACTTTGGCGGAACATTTTGAGAAACACGGCAAAAGCAACAGAGGCTTCGAACAGGACGAGGAACATCCATAAAACACATAACTGGACAGTTAATATATTAATTTTTATATAAGCAGTGGCTAGCCTGTTCCCTCTTTTTGGAAGACATTTTGTTTTTACTAATGCATTGTTAATTTCCATTGCCAACTCAATCTCAATTGATCTGATTTACAATTGAATGTAATTTTTCCCAAACCGAACCCTTCACTTTTAACCTGCAATAACAATGTTATTATAAACAAAAAAACAAATGGCCTTTCAGGTAAAAATGACTGTCTAGCCACTGCTATTGTTTTTACATGTAAAAGCTTAATTAAAACGTGGGGAAGGTGGTTTTTGGCACCTATTTGTAAATCAGCACCTTAATTTCAGCGAATTCTGGGAAACAATATTTATATGCAGCTTGATTTCATTTGACAGCTTGAAAAATCTTTACTATTTTAAAGGGGAAGTCCAGAGGTTTTTAAAAAAATGAAATTTCACTTGCAAAACATTCAGCAGTGTCGTTAATAGCGTGACATCAATGGGAATGAAAGCACGGAAAATTTCTATGGAATTTACCCAAATACACATGTTCATTCCAGGGAACATTTTCCACGTGATGCCGCAGGGAAACGTACCAACTGTATTTGTTTACATCTTTAATTATTTTTATAATTCATTTATTTATATAGGCCTACACTAGTTTTCAAAAATGAATTTCGATTCCTTTTTCTTCAACAACTAAATTATAACATATACTTTTTTTATTGGAATGCTCCTTTAAAGGGGAATGAAACCCCAATAAATCTATAATATTAAATAAATACTATGTAACAGTTTGGCTGTTTTGATAACCCTTTTTATAATATTTAGAATTTATTATAAGCTAATATTTTAATACTTGAATTCATAATCAATTTATGGAGCAGTAGTCGTTACCGAGCATAGTCCACATAATGCCAAAATAATAAATTGAAATTTGTCTATTTATAATGTATACTATCATCAGAGATTTGTATAAGGATTTCATTCCCCTTTAAACAAATAATGTAGCATAATAATAATATTATCATTATACTGTATAGGCCGGTCCTATGGTTGACGTTTATTTTATTATTATTCCAGGGTTAGAGTATATGCATGCATGCCAAAAACTTGGATTATAAAGACTGTAAGCCTACTTTTACACTGCCTTACTTCAAAGAAATTCAGTACAAGCAATCAAAAGTAAAATGCCTTGGCTAATTAACATTGTTGTACTAAGCAGTAGGCCTACGCCATGCATTTTATTTTTTTTAAAAGATTTATATCTACAGGGGACTATGTAGACTTTGTCAGTTTTTAGAAATATTTTAAGGAATGAATTAAATATTATGGCAAATATATCCAAAATGTAGCAAAAACGAGATAACATAACATTTATAGGTCTATTAGCTTGTGTAAATTGTATGAACTTTGACATCTAGTATATGCTAATTCTATAATTATAGATTTTAAACCTTGACCTATTAGATTTTTCATTTTGTACTTTACTTTGCATGCAATAAGCACACCTTCTTATTATTTATTTGCTTGAAAATGTTTTCGTTTTTTTTTTAAAGTATATAAATTGCATTTGTAATTATTTTGATTGTGGATGTCCAGTTTCATTTGTTTAATGTAGTATCTTCCTAAATTCACTAAAACGTTGCAACACAATCCCAGAATGCATTATGCCAATGCAAGCCCAGCACATATGGCAACTACACATGATGAAAATAAAACTGACACTAGGTAGCGTATACCATGCAGGGCCAAAAATAATTGGAACCTACTATAGTAACTATATAACCATAGCCTACATTATTACACCTAGCCTACGTAAATAACATAGGCTATGAAATAACTTGCTGTTGAACATCCTCCTTTCTAAAGGAGGGCTTGAAAATGTGCTAATAGCCAGTTTATAATACAGGTATTTTTGTGATACTTGTAGGCCTACCTGTACGTGTAAATAGTGACGTCACTTCTATGGACAGATTAACATAGCTAGGCCTATAGTTAATTGTCCATAGGGATGATGTCACTCACTACAAGTACAGGTACAAGTATGGCAAAATTACCTGTATTTTAACCTATCTATTGAGGAACAAATACCTCCTAAGTTTTGTTCAAAATCCATAGACCAAAGCTTTCAAAATTAGCGAAAGGTGGCGCTTTTACTGGTCAAAAGATTCATGGTATATCATCATTGAGAATCCACATGTAAGGTTGGGCCATGTACACATGTATAATATTAAGGCTATTTAAGTGCTGAAAATAGGACAATACTGATAGTAGCATATCGCATTGCATTTCTCCATAGACTGTTCAACAAACCAGTGAACTGGAGGATTCAAACTGATTAATCAGAAAATATGTAATCCAATTAAGGTTGATAAGTTACATTTGAAAGGTGAATTCAAGGTTGCCTGATAGAAATAATTAGCCAGTTTAGGGTTATAACATAGTGTTTTCAATACAGTATAGGCCCTATTCACATATAAATGTGACATTCTCTCTATAAACTGGCAAATTTTTAAGCTAAGATTGATTGACATAAACCCAAAAACTATGATAATAATTTCCAAATGACTTTTGCATGCGAAAGCCAATGAGGAATTACGCTACATATCCATCTCAATAATAATGTCCTCTAATTCGGTTGGTTTATTACCTTTACAATTTGATGATTCCGTCAATGTTCCTGCAGATCTCTGTAGAATTAATAATCCTTTGTCTTCTGATGAAGAATGTGCCGTTTCGCAATAGCTGGACTCAGATTGAACTGTTTGTTTCTCAAGAACGGATTCCTGTTGTGTTTCTTCACGTTTTCTTAACACAGCTAAATTGATATGCAATAACATGATATACTATATTGTCTTACACGTCCACGTTGCTCCTCTTAATAAATACAGGCAAACAATTGCGAAATTTGAGAACGGATCGAAAGAGGCGAGAAAAGGGCAAATTGGGCAAAAGTCCAAAGGCAAAGTGCAAACTAACCTTTGACACTGTTTTCAATCTTTTGTCTATCTTCCGTTATCCACTTTAACCGCTCTTTTCTTTCGGCGTCCAAACCTCCCATTTCCCTATTTATTAATTATATTTAATCGCACCACTGTGTTGATTTACAATTAAGGGGGCTGTCCACACTTTTAAAAAATGCATGCTCCTATGGGAATCTCCATGTTAACTAACGGTACATA